>JAXCEF010000151.1:0-113215 GCA_037178605.1 Colletotrichum euphorbiae
GAAGAAGTTCAAAGGGGTGAATAGCAGAGAGGGTATTTAAAGGGGGGGGGGGGGGCCTATTATTATTATTATCAAATAGGCCAAAAAGATATAGTCTAAAGAGATACCTAAAAGAGGGCTTAAAAAGAGCCTTTTGCGCATATTAAAACAAATAAACCCAACAGGATAAAACAAAAGGGGGGGGGGGGCTAGTTATAGCCAAATAGCTCAAAAGAGAGCTCAAATGAGGCCTTTTGAGCGTAGCAAAACAAATAAATCAAATAAATCCGATATGAGGCCGAAATAACTTGTTTTACGCGGGCGGTTGGGGCTCACCGCGGTTTCAGAAGGCGCGTTTATAGCGGCAAATTGGCGTAGCTGCCGCGATTTCAACGCAATATCGACGTAGTTACTAAAACAGCAGGCAAAATAGCTAAAATAGCGGGCAGGTAGTAATATTAAAAGTCTCTTTATAGGTAGTTGGGGCTCACTACCTATTATTATATCTAGAGGGTTTAAGGTAGTTGATTTAGTAGTAAAGAAGAGAGTAAAGAAGGGAGGTTTTTGAGGTAGGTAGTAGAGGTAGTAAAGGTGGGAAGGTTAGCAAAGTAGTAAGTAGCGCTAAAAGAGGGCAAAAGAGGCTGAAATACGCTAGAAAAGGTCGAAATACGCTAAGTCGATGCAGTTAGTCGAAAAAGATTATATTATTTTGGCGTTTTGGCGTTTTAGTGGAGGAGTCGTTTGTAGGTGGTTTTTGAGAGTGCTAAAAGAGGGTAAAAGAAGGTAACTACCTGAAGAAAGCAAAAGAGGGTTTAAAAAGGGATAACTTTATTAGCGTAACGAGGTTATTACGAGAGGTTGAAGGTGCTGAATAGCGTGCGGGATAGTCCGCAGCTATTATCAAATAGTGGGGGATCCAAAACTTCGCCCATGACGATTTTGATGATAACTTTAGAGAAGGGCTTAAAATAGGAGCGGAGGCTGAACCGTTGGCGCCTGAGTTATTCTCTATTAGCATGGTATTTCGATAATAGGAGGCTGGGGGTCTATTTAGGCTAAATAATGTCTCTCTAGTGAGGGTTAAATAGTAGCGGAGGCTGAACTATCGGCATCTATCCAAATCTCTAGCTTAGCGATATCCAGCTAAAAAGAATTTAGGTTAAATTAATTGATATATCGTCTCTTTAGTTATTTATTCATCTTGCTTATCTGCAGTTTATAGTATCTTGATTGGTATAATAGTAAAGTTAACTACTGATCAGTGTTGGTCTCATAAAGACTGGATCTAGAAGGTAGGGGGATACGCGTAATATTTAAAGTGGTGATAATATCTGTTGAAAGAAGGTATCTAGAAGGGTGGCCAGCGAAAGGAGGAACGATATGGTAGACTGACGAGGTGGGTCACGTGACTGAGGTCACGTGACTACCACGTCAGGTAACTGAGGTCACATGACTACTATAGTTGATGTTCCTGCCCGCTGGGCCACGGGCCCGATACTTGGGTCGGGTCCAGATGGGCGAATATCCCAACAAATATAATTTCTATTAATATACTATATTAGCTAATAATAGGTTTTAAAAATATATAACTAAGATCTTCTATAGTGCTTAATTCTATATATAGAACAAAGTAGGTATAGTTTATAAGTTAGTTTATAATAACTAAAATACTATTTTACTTAGTATTAGTTATTAGTTCTTTTAACTTTAGTAATTTAATAATAAAGTCTAGAGATATAGATTGCTATGCTGCTTTAAATACTAGTAGTAGCTAGATCTTTCTATAGGGTTAATATTAACTAGGCTTACTCTTAGTATAGATTTTATAGTTTTTAATAGTATTTATTACTTCCTATTATATAGCAGTTTTATTATAGTATTACTAGATGCGTTTCTATATCTTAGTAATACCTTAGTATCTATATGTGTGGCGAATAGGATGAGGCATAAAAGTGGATCCATAATTGCAGCATTGCAATTACGACCTATATACCACGACACACCCCCCAGTTTCGTCCTAAATAGGTAGGTCGGAACTGCAACACTTTTTGAACCTTCTGATTGGGTACATCTCGCCAAAATCTAGGTGGTTGAGCCGCCTCCGGTGGGATTCGAACCCTGGGTAGGGGTCGTAGGCCCGCAAGCTTGCAAACTCAGACCATTGAAGCACACAGTCAGGGTAGCAGAGCTGGGCTCATAACTGTGGCGAATAGGATGAGGCATAAAAGTGGATCCACAATTGCAGCATCGCAATTGCGACCTATGTACCACGACAATATGCTAGTACAAAGTATATTTCCCTAATAGTTTTAGGGGTTATTCATTTAGTTAAGCTAGTACTAATATTTCTAGCTATTATTAAGAGTCCCGTTACTAGTATAAGGCTTCTATTCTTATTTTGTTTTAAGATAACTTAGGTTTCTTATAGTATTAGAATATTATAGTTTAGTTAGCGGCTGAGAGTATTAGCTCTACTATTCTAATTACCTTTCTTATAGTTAATTTTAAAGTTAAATTTAGATAAGAATTCTAACTATCTGATTTATCATTTATTAAGTGCTTTTAAGGTTATAAAATAAGAAAGGATCTTATAATCTATATATATCTTAATTAGGTATTTTATTTCTAATAGCTATAGTCTCTATTCTTTAAATACTTTAATAATTACTATAAGTTCCTTAATATATATCTAGTAGTTAAGTTTAGGTCTATTGAACCTTTTTAATATAAAGGTAACTCGTTATACCTAATTCTTATTATTATATTATCTAAGTTATGCGCTTACAGTGAAATCTAAGGCGTTAGTTTCTAAATTGAATGGTTTATTAGGGTTGGAGATAGATAGAACAGTATCTTTTTTTATGTGTTGCTTGATTCTCCTAAAGTTGTTTTAGTATTCTCTAGTCTATTAGAATATATTATTCTCTAGGTTAGGTTCTAGAGGTATTAGCTAATCTTAGTATAGTTTCTAATAAATCTTTAGTAGAAGTTAATAAACCTGAGGAATAATTATATGTCCTTAATATAAGTAGGTATAAGCTAGTTATAGACTACTTTAATTTTGTTTTTAGATATCTAAATAATTCCCAGGGTGATAGTAAATCTGAGGGATTTATTTTCTTATTAGTGGAATTTGCTTTTAGCTAGCTTAACTAAGAGTTTTGCTTCTTATAGTCTTTGAAGTACTTCGTATATATACTTTTTATATTCTTTTAATATTTTGGAGAAGATAAGAATATTATTAAGGTATATTATAATAAACTTTTTGAGGTATTATTAGAGTATCTTATTAATTATAGTCTGGAATATTGTGGGGGCGTTTGTAGGTCTGAAGGGTATCATAAGCGTCTTAAAGTATCTGCGTTATATTCTAAAAGCTATTTTCTATTCTGTATCTTCCTTAATATAGATAAGGTTATAAGCTCCCTTAAGATCAAGGGCTGTAAACTAGTTCGCACTATATAGGAGGTTATATAGCTTAGAGATAAGTAGTAATAGGTAATAGTTCTTAAGATTAATATTATTAAGTTTCTAATAATTGATATATATTTATTTCCTTTTATTCTTCTTTAGTATAAAGAGTATAGGATATCCTGCTAGGGATATTGAGGGTTAAATAAATTCTTTTTTAAGATTCTCCTCTAGGTAAGTATTAAGTGCTTTTATTTCTTTTTAATTAAGTCTTTAGATCCTTTTAAATATTAGTTCTTTTCTAGGCTTTAGCTTAATTGTATAATTATAGCTATTATGCTCTAGTAATTTAGTATTACGTTCTTTAGCAAATAGTTTATTATACTACTAGTATTTTATTGGAATAGATAGTAATTAATCTTCCTTGTTGATAGCTATTGCTAATAATATCCTGGCGTTTATGTTCTGAATTTATAGGTAGGTAAGGAATCTTCTTACTTTAGTTGTTTTATGAGGTTCGTTTGAGGCGCTCTTTTTTAGCTGCTACTTAGTAACTAAATCCTAGTCTTAATAGAGTTAGCCTATTCTCTAATCTATCTGTGGGTTACTATTATATAACTATGGTTTTCTAAGGATAATATTGTATTTGTCTCCTATTTCTGTAATATTGAAGTTTAGTTGCTTATTCTAGCTATAGATCTATAAAGGGAGTTGCGCGGTCTCTATATTAATGCGTTCTTTACTATACTAGACTTATTCTCCTTTAATAGTATTGAGGTCATAGTAGTTTTTAGCTGCTTTTTTGTTCTAGGTTATTTATTATTAGTTTATTATTCTAAGTGAGATAAGATTTCTTTAGGCTCTGCTATTAATTATTATAGTAGTCTGTTTTCTGTTTTATTATTTCTAGACTTATATATACTTATATTATTAAGTCTTTAGTGCTATTATACTATATAGGAACCTTGTTATCTTTACCTATTATTATTTCTTATTAGTAGATAAGTTTAGTTTTATAATTATTAGCTCTAGAGTTATCTTTATTATACCTTAGCTTGCTCCTCTAAATAGATTTAGTCTTTATTATTCATATATTAATTCTATTCTATATAGAGGTTATTAAGATATTTTATGTAGTAGTAGTAATATAGTTTAAATATATTATATTATTCTTTACTTTTTAGACTAAGTTCTATATAGGGAGTTAGTTCTTTAGGTAGTATTATATAATAGGTTTATTATTATATCTTTAGGGGTAGAAGTTATATTTATACTTATTAGCTTAGTATTTATTATAGTAGTTTGTGAGATATTGAGCTTAGAATACTTAATAGTATTAGTTATATATAGGGTTGAGATAGTTGTAATCTCTTTTAATTTATATTGTAAATAAGAGGTTTCTTCTTTTGCCTCTGGATATGCTATAAAAGGTAATCTTCTGGTTATTCTGATGAGAGTTAATCTCCTTCTTATAGAGGTACCTTAAGTAGTTAATTAGTTCTAATCTAGTTTCTTTAGATAAGGTGTTATTAATCTCGAATGAGGTTTATTTAATCTATTTTTCTATTTCTAAGTCTAGTTATTATTAATTAGTTATTATAGCGGAAGGTTTATTCTATTTAGCTCTTCTAGCGTGATAGAGCTTATTTTGTTACTCTTGAGAATGCTATGTTTTATAGTTCTAAATAGGCTCTTTTGCTACTCATTTCTTAGTTTTATTATTAATCTGCTGGATTCTCTTAGGGTTATTTCTAGTATCTTAGTATCTCTTAATATAAGCTTATAGTAACTTAATTTCTTATTACTATATAACTTGCCTAGGTTATATTCTTACTTATAGCTTATATACCTAAAGCTCTTGCCGTAGTTAGGTAATGCAGATGTTGTTCTTAATTTTGATATTAACGCCTGAGGGTGTGTATAGTATTTTGTTAAGCTATTCATTAGCTTTTCCTTTAACCTTTAAGTAGGTTTAATATCCTGCTACTAGGGTATATATAGGTATTAGGGGGATATTAGTAATATTATATCCTAATTTATAAGGGTCTTTTAGGTATTATTCTATATATTCTTTATAGTTTAAGTAAGTCCTATATTTATTATTATAGTAGGTAGTCTAATAAAGTTATTTATAGGCAGTAGTTTTAATAGTGAGATTTACTTATTATTTCTTAGGTACTAGTTAAAAGCGTTTCTTCTTAGGGGATTAGTACTTATAGGCTAGATATTCTATTTTATTATAGTTATAGTACTATTTATTTTTCTTCTAGTGTGCTTATTGTTTTTATAGGCTGCGCTAAGGTCTATAGGTCTACTATAGTATCTATAGGTAGTAGTATACTGAGGTGCCCTTAGGTTATGCCTATAGTTAGGAGTTTATTCTGCGCGGTAGTTATTACTAGGTTAGTACTAGTTGCTTTTTCTTCTATAGTTATTTCGTTCTACTTTATTATTCTAAGCGAATTATTCCTTATATTCGAGGCGCTATTTATAGAGATAGTTATTAATTTTAACTATAGTATCTATATACTAGTGGAGTTTTTTAGGATAGTTAAGTTATGTGAGCTTGTTCTTAACTTCTTTCTTTAGGCCTTAGTAGAACTTAGCTATTAGGGCTTCTTCTCCTTAATCTAGCTTAGATAAGATCTATTAGAATTTAGTAGCATACTTGCTAGCTGATTCCTTCTGCGTGAGGTTAGTAAGTTTGCGCTTAGCGATTTATTTTTTATTTAGGCTTCTAAAGGCTTCCTAAAGTTTCTTTTTAAACTTATTATACTTCCCAAATACTTTCTAAGGTTTTTTATTTTACTTATTATATAGTTTACTTATTATATAGTTTACTTAGTTAGTCTCTTATGAATAGTTTAAACTAGGTGAGGGTATCTCTTCTGAGAAAGGAGGCGGCTTAGTAAACTTTTGTGGTTTTATCTTGAAATAAGGTAGTATAGTAATAAAGGTAGGCTTAGGTGCGGGTGAGGAATCCTTAAAGGGTTCCTGGCTCTCCTGAGTATGGAGCTGGTTCTAGGTACTTAGCCTTGGGTCCGGAGGGCGTAAGCTAAGTAGCGAGTTGCGCGTTTTCCTACTAAAGCTAGAGGATTATATTATATATTTATTAAAGGCTTATTATTTCCTAGGTGTTTATAGGAGCTATTTAGGCCTGTTAGTTATTTGTGGGTCTTGGGACTGTGGGTTATATATTCCTAGTGTTATTAGCTTACTACGCATTAGGAGTTCATATAATTTCTATTCTATACTATTTAGTAGTATCAAAGGTTAACTTACTAAATAGAAGTAATTAAAGTATTATAACTAGCTATGTAATAGTAGGGTTCTACTAATGGAAGCTAAGGGATAATATTAAGTAGATAGTATAGTCTTATTAGGCTATATTACTAAATACATCTTGGAGTTTAAGGAGTATAGTAATTAGTTATAGTTCTTATAAGGGGGTTATAATATAAGATAAAGCTGAGAGTACCTATTAGGGTAATTACGAAGTTAATTGCTGAAGAGCTATAGAAGCTTGTCCTTAGGGAGACCTAAGTCTATACTATATATAAGTCCCAAATAGGTCTTTTATTCTTATTACTAATTACTAATTAGGTATTAGTAATTGCTTAGTAATTATAGGTAAGCGCTTAGCTACTCTTACTAAGCGCTTAGTGATCTATACTATATACCTAGTCTTATTTTATTACTATGTGACTTGTACTATAGTTCTTCTGTTCTGAGTGAGTTCCTGTTGTTCCCGTGGTCCTATAGTACTAATGTCCTGTCCTAGTTGCCTGACGCCCGAGTGGGTTAGTTAACTGTTATCCTTGTATAATGGGTTGTAATACCTAGTAGGCAGGAATAATAACTATAGTAGCTATATAACATCAGTTACTTAATATAGTATTTACGTGACCTCAGTTATATAACCCACCTCATTAGTCTACTATATTGTTCCTCCTCTGCTAGCTACTTATCTTAATACCTTCTTTTCCCTAGATATTATACTTTGAATATTACGCGTATCCCCCATAATATTTCTGGTACTAGTCTTTGTGAGACTAACAGTAAGGCTTTAAATATAGTAATTAGAAGTTATAAAGAATAGTTAACTTATAAAGAGACTTTGGGAGTAATTAGTATTATAATATAAACTAGGACTAGCTTTATATAGAAAGATATAATAGCTTTTAAAATATATTCTGAAATAAGATATATATATAGAATAAATAATATTGTATATATATATATATTAATAAAGTTTAATAAGTCTAAGTAGCTTTATTAGAGAAAGCATATTATATAAGTAGGACGTTCATTATTAATAGTATATACTACTTTAGAATACCCTCTATATCTACCTATAAGAAGGAAGTATCTCTACATATAGGAGGAAGAGAACTTAGTAATAAGATTAATATATAATAATTTATATAAATCCTACTATTCTAATAGTATATTGCTTTAAATTCCTACTAAGTTTCGCTAGAGTTAAGTATATATAAATTAGGCGTATTAGATATATTCCCTAGGACTTATATTAGAGCTTAGTATATTATGTTTCCTGAGTTCAGCTGTCTTAACTCTAGTACCTTATCCTTTATAGTACAGCTATCCGATATCTAAGCACGAGGAAGCTAACGCAGTCGATAATATAAATCTATGCTAGTTTGCGTAATTTGAGTAAGTATATTAACGAATATAATAATCGTTCTCTTACTGTGTCGTCTTTCAGCGTAGTAGATAGCAAACGACTTGCTATTAAACTAATATATAATTAATATAATCCCGCCGTATTTACTTATTTACTACCTTATCTTTGCTGGCTCTGACTTATAGGTTCTGACTCATAGGCTCTGACTTATAGGCACTTAAAGGTTTTAGCGTTTCCCTCTAAATATAGCAATTCACCTCTAGCTGGTCGTTGAAGTCACAGTAAATTCTTTGAGTGTTCTAGATAATTCAGCCTATTGGAGATGTGTAGAAGCACGAGCGAACTGATGTGGGCGCTTGCAAATCACCAATACCTTCTCTGTGAACCAATAAGTGATGTTGAGGAATTGAGATAATACCCGGTAATAACGCAAACAAAAAGTTGTTGCCGATATTTACCCAGACCTCGAGGTCGCGAGTCATGATACTGGCTCAAAGATGGGTTCCAATATGGTTGTTTCACTGATGGACTGATAGTCAGCCGACATCAAAAGCGGCAATGCCCAACGAGTTGGTAACAATCTCCTGATTTGGACGAAACGTTGTCTTCGGCATCGCAGCTGGAAGAAAACAAAGGTTGCATCCGTTGTTGCGAAATTCAATAGGCGTCCTTGATCGCAACCCTACGTCGAACGGACAGCGAGGAATCCAGGATGGCAAGCATGAAAACGCACCAACTTGAGCCTTCCAACCGACACGGACAGTGACCGAGCGGCGAGTAAGCTGACAGATGGATGGATGCCACTCATAGGCGCATTGAGCTGATCGATGGACTTTGGTACATACTCATTGGCTGGCTCGTACTCGTGGAGGTTCGGGATGTCGCAACCCCCTTGGCTCATGGGCAGACGCTCGGATCACTTGATCGACGACCTCAGCCCCTGAACGTTGCACGTCGCGTTTTCGACAACTGATGTCTCCTTTCTTATCCACGAGGATTCCAAGAAATCTGGGCAGAAACCTCCGTCCGGAATTCACCCGGGCGGAGGCGCTCGTGGTCTCACGGAGTCTTTTCACGATCTTTACCCACAATACGTACTTTCCAGCCACGCGTACAACGTGGGGAGCGGATATTCAATCCATGCTCATTGCTCTTCGCGTATCGCTCTTCACGACTCATGATCATGACGTCATAACATAGCATATACCAAAACACAACAGGGCCTCCCTTTTAAGCATACTTGTTTACCATCTTCAGCAGAGCCTCCTCAACCTCCTTGGGGCTTGTGGCGTTGAGATAGTGGCCACCGCCCTCGATCATCGTCAACGTCGCCTCGGGAGATGAGGTAAAGAGCTTGATTTGCTCGACGGGGACGTTGACACCGAACACGGGGTCGGCGGTTCCCTATAACAAGCATCAGCGCACAGTTCTTCTCGCTCGTTTGCAAGCTGACTTCGGACTTGGATTTCGATTCCTTGCAGCTGTGTCTCCTTGATCAGCCATGCACGTACCTGGAGCCAGTAGACCGGGCACTTGATATCCCGGAGTCTCAGCAGCAGACCATCACGGGAGAGCAGGTTACCAAGAGCAATCTTGAGCTTCTTGCGACCCTCGTCGCCCTTGTAAACCGATTTCAGCGTGTTGGTCCAGAACGCCAGTGTCTCTGGGGGTACGGTGCCAGAGAAGCCGAGACTGCCAACCATACCGCACCAGATGTCGTCGACGACGAAATCGGGAGTCGGGACCGGGCTTGACCATCCGTCGTAGAAAGCCAGGAGCTGAGTCTTGGGGTCCCAGCAGCCCTTGTCTCTTGACTCAGCTGACTCGTAGTCCATGGAGGTGCCCAAGGGCAAAAGACCCAGGATCTGTTGACATCATGCAAAGTCAGCTCGACAATCCACAGACATCAAGAATGAAAACGAAACTGATGATATGCAGAAAGGGGACGGAGCGTTCTTGGTCGAGACATCACAGTGTAACGGTTGGTGATCCCCGGGGGGGGGGGGGGGGGGGGTGGTATAGCGCTACGCACTCTCTGAGGAGCCAAAAGCGCCATGCGGGTGACGATCCAACCGCCCTGAGAAGTGCCGAGAGCGAAGGCCCTTTCGACACCGAGCTTGTCCATTACTTGCAGGGCCATGATGGCCGTGTCCCAGTAGGTGAAATGCTCAACCGGGCAGCTGGTGGAGCCATGGCCAAGAGGCTCAATGGCCAGCAGATTCACGGCATCTGTCAACGTCTTGCTGTTGAACTGGTCATTGTAGAGCGAGACGGTGGTGCACATGGAGTTGATTAGCACAACGGTGGGCTTGGCGGGGTCGACCTTGTCCGCGGAGAGACGGTAGCCAGCCGTGATGCCGCCGAGGTGGAGGACCTGAACCGTGGTTGAAGCCGCCATATTGTCCAGTGCTGCCTGATGGTGTGGTTTTTCGGGGTTTGGGATTCGATTCCTGTGAGGGATAAACTGTTCGTTTCAGGAAAGACGAGTAATCTTGGCTGGGGTACGGGCAAAGAAAGTTAGGTTTAGGAGTTGTTTCGAATGAGAGTGCGGATTTCTTTCTTGTATTCCCGCTGCAAAGACGCTCGTGGCAACTCCTGCGGGCTGCAATCTGAACATGGCAGCGGTGTATTTCAAACCACCGGCTCCGCCAATACCCTCCAAGCTGTAACCTCTCTTGCAGTAGTTACCGGCTCGTTATCCCAATAGGGACGCTTCACGGCGAGGCATGTCCTTGCTCGCAGACGCTGTGGAGGGGTAAGGGAGGAGAAAAAAGGCCTTGACAACTCCAGCAGCCATTGGGCCCAATGCGCCAGAGCCAGTCCCAAAGATGGGCGGTTTGTCAATGCCTGTGACAGCGTGACGTTTCCTTGACAAAGTGAGTGTCGGAGAGCATTGTTCTCTGAGTAGCGGTATTCGCCGCGCCCCTGCTCGGTATTCAGCACCCCCTTAAGCCTATTCGAGTAAGTTTCGGTCCACCTCCGCCATACTGCGAAGTTGTGCTAGTTTGGAGAGTCTGGGCGTAATTATATAAAGAGATATTATCTATAGTAATAGTGCTAAGTTAGCTTATGTTGAGATAACTTATAGCTCTTATACCTATTAAATCAATAGTAACACTACTAGTAGTTTAAGTAATAATAGTATATAAAGCTTTAGCTGTCTCTACTAGATGGGATTAGTAAGTAATAATTATATAGAGCTAATAGGTTTACTTTCATAGATAAATAATAATAATAAAATAACGCGTTATATTATGCTTATTGCATAAGAATCGATTTAATGTGGCCCACGCCTAAAAACACATTTGTAGCGGAGATGAGCTGAAACTTACTCGAAAAGGCTTAAGGGGGTGCTAAATACCGAGCAGGGGGGCGCTGAATACCGCTGCTCTTATTCTCTTGCAGTATCTATGCCACGCCCCCACTTGCGGGTTCTTCTATAGTCTTCACCCACGCCGGTAGGTGCTCACAAGCTATATAATTAAACAAGCTATATAATTAATAAATCTATCGTTAATAACTTCAAAATATTAATAATAATTATTATACTACCTAAATATAATATTACGCTGAAGGAATATATTTATAAAGCTATTAAAGTAATTTAGTTTAATCTAGAACTTATTATAACTCATATAGAAAATGTTATAAAAGATATTTCTTTTACTCTATTGTAGCTTTAAATTGCTATAACTCTATAGATACTAACTATATAGTAGAATAAAGTATATATTCAGATTCACCTCTTAAATACGCTTCAAATAGTATATATTGTATTACTATTGAGATACAGGTGAATCTAGTCTAGATATAAACTAAGAAAAGAAATTTGAAGATTAAGGTTTAGATATTACGCATGCATAATCCTATAGGATTTACACTTCATAAACGTATAATAAACTTATGCTTAGACTTAGTAAGCGTATGAACTTATGCTGAGACTTAGTAAGCATATGAACTTATGCTTAGACATAGTGAGCGCATAGGTATGCATCACGAAGTTTAGTGAAAACTATACTTTATATATATTAGCCTTTTTCCCCAGCTTTCTAGCACTTTAAATATAAGAAATTTATATACATAATATATATCTTTTAAATATCTAAGTTTTCCCTCTATTTGAATAATATATAATAAACCTAAAAAGTTACCCTTATATACTATTTTCTATGAAAGTTTAACTTATATTATATCAGAATCTTTTCTAACTGTCCTACTACTTTTATAGCTATACTAATAGACTATAAGCTCAGAAAGGCTACACCTAAATAGCTTATAGGCCCCTCTAAGAACAAAGCCTTCGTTTACTTATATATTTATATCTCTTATTATAATAATATATATACTCATACGAAACTCTATATAGCCTATTGAAAGTTAAGCTATTTTAAATAGTTCCTTTTTTTTAAATAAGTTATTTTAATAAAGTACTACTATATTAGATATAATTAACTATTAAAATTACCTATTTAGGAAGCTTTATAATATTATAGAGGATTATTAATATAGAGAATCCTTTACGAACTACCTTTTCAAAATCACTCACTTACCCAACTAGTTTAAGCCTACTAGAAGAGCACGAAAATCATTAATGCCAATTCAAATTCAAAAGATATAATCAAATTCCCTTTTGCTAAGTTTATACAAATTCTTTCGAATTTCAAACGAACTCAGTTCCAGTTTCTCTAAGCCTTTACATATTTAAATTGAATCAAAGTACGTATAAATTAGTTAACTTTAAATACCTATAAATTAAAATCCTAAACTACCTATCAGTCAAACAAAAATAGCTGGAATCTATTTCAAATATGTCTCAGATTTCTCTCAATTCATTTCAAACCAACTAAGAAAGAAAAGGTAAACTAACAATATTAAAGAAAAAGTATTATCCTTTTACTAGTTATTTAAGTTATGATGTATGAATACTGGGAGAGGAAACTATCTCTTAATTGAAAACCTTATTCTTTAGTATAGTAATTCAATATTAATCAAGAGACTTTCCTAATATAGATAAATAAAACTAACTTTTAATATATTTTCAACTCAAAATAGATTATTCTTTACTATATTAATTTAATATTAAAAATATTTGATTTAATGTTAAGAAAGATGTTATTCTATTATATAAAAATAAGTTGAAAGGCTTAAAGGCTTTAAATAGATTAGATATAGACTTTCTTAGAGTATTACCTAAACTTTCTTTAATATGAATATTGATATTATAAATAGTAATATTAAAGACAAAAAAGAAGAAATAGAATTTGAATGTATATCTATACCTATACTCTATAATAACAAAAATACTAAACCTATTATAGGTTATAAGTAAAAAGTAATTGAATAGGAACTTATAAGCTGTAGCTACTATTAACTCAATAAATAAGATATATTGAAAAGTAGCTAAGAGGGTCTTTAACTTAGTTACTAAAATAGCATAACTATAGTATCTTACTAAGAAAATACCTAAAGCTTATATTATATATACTCATCAGTTAGGCGTTAGGTGTAAAATATATAGTAACTCCAAATGCAACTGGGGGCGTGGCACCGGTAAGCTCATGGTAATAATCAACTAGCTTGCGTCGGGCCTTGAAATTACCAGGAATCCAGGATTCAGGAGACATCCATTCCGTGCTATCGCCGAAGCCTGGCCACAGACATGGATTGGACATGACTCGGTTTCGCTGAACCAAGGGGGCGAAATGAGACCAGTCCACTGTCCACGTTCTCCCTGCCTAGCGTTCAACTAATGGCGCTATCCGAACCGACGAGTCCGAAGACAACATCGGCAAAACACGCTGGAACTTTGCAATTTCCCCCCCTAGAACAGCTAGAGTTATGGGGCTACACAGTCGTGGCAGGACCGTCAATGAAGGTGTACGTTGCCGCGAAGGTGGTGAGATGTTCATCCAATGCCGCTCTGAGTTCATCTCAGAGTTTACTAGTAAGAGGACGCCGTCGTTTCGGAGTGAGTGAGCCGTTGAATGTTGGAGATCCTCCCGTTTGTCTAGAGGAAACGAACTGTCGGGAACCACGGGAACAACCTTCTTCTAGTCTCTGCATGGTTCCCTCTGACGGTCTGGCGTAAGTTGGCGTCAGGTCTGTATAGTACGCGGACTTGCGGCGCCGACTCTAATCGCACAACGTTGGTCGCATTTTGCTGCCGGCCTTTCTGGTGGGATTCTTCAGCGGCAACCGGCTAGGACCGATCGTCACATGCGCATGATTCCTTCTTTCCGACCGCCCGGTGTCGCCAAGGTATGGTACTAAAGTACGGATACTCTGCCCAGAACTACCGACACGCGAGCCATTGTACTGTGGCCACTGACAAGCCGCAGCGTGGTGACGGATGCGGGCGCCGATACATTCGCTTATATGCCCTGGTCAAATTTGGTGTTCCTGCGCGGCCAAAAGCCGCATGCGGAATTCAAATTTGTAACAAACCACACGACGAACACTCGAACGTCTCGAATCTCTTCTAACGGAGAGGACCCCGGCCCGACCAACAAGCATCCGACAGTGACCATATTCGTCCTGGCTAGAAGCCTTGTTGGAAACACAGCCGATGCCCATTTGAGGATTCTCATGGAGACGGTCCAGCACCGGATGACGCATTCCGGGATGATCCCCATCAAAGCGTACTACTTGCCCCCGAATTTCTCGCCCATTCTACCCGGGGTGTGGGGCGCGCGGGCTCGCGTTTACACCCCCTACCAAGTAATGATGCCGAGATCATCAACGTCGTTCGACCAGGCGTTCGACATCGAAAGGCCGGACTCTTGATGGCGCTAGTAACCTAGGTCCACAAGGTGCGAAAGACTAGGAGCGTATTGTGGACAGTCAGATTAAAAAAACCCGAACAATTATGACAGAACATATATGCGGTAAAAAAAGAAAATGTCAAGAGAAAAGAAGGAGTAGGTAGCTTGGCTTGTGCATATGAGGTATACACTAGAAAATCAGGGGTGATACCTCGTGGCATCACAGAGTTGCTGTCTGTCATTCTGACAAACTTAATGAGGCCTGCCTTGCAGACCCCTCTCAGTTCACAACCTACTGATGATCAATCTTTCCTATTCAGTCGTCAGTCTTGTTTGACATATACGTCGATTCCTCTCTCCCAGGTTAAGCGGAGGATTCCGTTACAGACATCTGAGTAAAGCATGTTAACCCCGACGAGAGGGAGGACATTTTCTTCCTCCCCAGTTTTCGAACCATCATTACCACGTTGTCCAGGGGTTCAGGCTTAACAAACCGTCCAAGGGTTCTGCGCCGCCCAAGGGTCAGGGTGCTAAAACCCGGCACTTCGCGCTGGTGAAGGATTGTGCCTGCAGAATAAAGCGACCCAGTGGCCCCCCCATACGAGATCCGCGAAAGCGCCCCCTTCCCTCGGGTCGAACGAGACATCTGTGAAGCCATTTGTGTTCGACGCTTTCCATCCTTCGGCTGAGAAGCTATCAGGCTGGGTCCTCTCCTCATTCCGAAGCAGTTCGTGCCTTCTCCTCCCCCGCGGTCGACTCTGAGTTTAGTCCCACACAGCGAAGCGAGTGTGGAAAGGGGCCGGGAAGCCTCACGAATCGAAGAACATGTCGTCCTCAGATGCATCACCACTGCCCGGTTTGCCCGGGTATGACTCTAACAATATCCAGCCATGGACTGTCGAGGTCGTCGTTTCCGTCACGGTTCTCGCCCTGCTATCCGTCGTTCTTCGCCTCTACAGTCGTAATCTCAAGGGCCAGAAGCTGTGGTGGGATGACTACCTGATCATCTGGTCGATGGTACGGGCATCCCAACTGGTTCACGACGCTGTCTTTGGACTTGAAGTCAGACTAACAGGGCTCTAGTTGTGGAATCTTGTCGTTGTGGGCTTCATCTTTGCCATGCACTCCGTGGTAAGCCGGCTCGGACCACTGCCGTATGAACTATTAGAGTGCTGAGTTGTATCAGGGGATGGGAATCCATGCCGACAAGGTCAAGATGGACAACATCGTCCTAATGGCCAAGTACCTCGTCGTGGCAGAGATTCTCTACGCATGGAACCTGGGCTGGACGAAGCTGAGCTTGCTGCTCATGTATTACCGCATCTTCCACATCCCATTTTTCAAGAAGATGACATGGGGTGTTGGTGCCTTTGTCTTTGCTTGGGTCATCTGCATCACCTTCCTCTTCATCTTCATCTGCGTTCCCGTGGAGAAGCTGTGGTATCCTGATATTCCTGGACGCTGCATCAACCAAGTTGCAACCTGGATCGCGAATGCCGCATCGACAATCTTTACCGATCTCCTTATTCTTCTTATGCCTATGCCGCAAATTTGGAAGCTGCAGCTACAAGACGCTGAAAAGATTGCCTTGACTTTCGCATTTGGTCTCGATTTCTTGTATGGAGCCCCCTTTATCCACCTCCACCTGAACTGTCCGATTTGTGGCGGGCTGACAGTCATGTAGTGTCGTCTTTACCTCGGCCTACCGAACCAGCGTCCTCTTCACCTACAGCAGCTTGGATCCGACCTATACACTTGCCCCAACCGTCGGCTGGACTGCCATCGAGATGTCCGCCGGCATCGTTTCCGCCTGCCTTCCCACTCTTCGTCCGGCTATGCAACGCATTGCTCGCCTGTGCGGTATCAAGGGAAGCATGGGCGGCATGTTCCGCGCACCCACGGTTCTGGGATTCGGCTCCAAGAGCAACAAATCCAACTTCAGCAACGGCATGTCCTCGCAGGACCCAAATGGCACGCAAGTCGCCCGCAGCGCCTCGACAACGAAGCATGGCACGGGAAATGATGCCTTCTATCGTCTGTCAGATGATAACGGCTCAGAAGGTAGGAGTGGCGAGCACACGCCTCCCTTATCCGACTCGAAGCTGAGGCCCGACGCAAATAGACTTGGCTTTGGGTACAGTGTCACGAGCTACCCCACGAAACCCGACGGCAAGAGCGAAGACGAAATTCCACTTCACTCCATCCGGGTTCAGAAAGACTTCAAGCAAACGACTTCATAGACGAGCTAGTGCGCATATTGCTTAGAGCCTACAGCAGCACGAACATTCACGCAAATCCGAACACGCTTCAATGTTCCACATGCCCACGTTCTGCTCCGAAAGAGGCATGTAGTCTACAGCCGCGGATAGAGCCGAGGAGGCTCGCAAAGTCTACCAACCTCAGTTGCGGGGGAACTGAGGCATCGCACAAAACATGAAGACATTACACGAGGATGTAATACCTCTGGTTAAGGGGACATCAACCAGGGCGCCATGAGTCAGGCTAGATATCAAAGGCGCATTGAGGCGGCGCGAATCGAAAGGGCATCGGGTGTTATGGCGTCTCAAAGGGGAATTTTTGGCCATGTATCTAACTGGCGCTTGTATAATACTCGAGTGAACAATGTCAACCAATACGAATCAATAAGCTTCATCATCATGAAAGAGAAGAACACGGTGCTTGTGTCCAATCATCCCGGCCGTATTTCTACCTCATTTCAACTTTACGTTTACGGAAAATGCAGCTGAGACCGGTGCGGTGTTGATGTAAGGCCGAACAGAATAGAATGTCTGAAACAAAGCATAAGTATTGAGAGGAAGACATGTGCTCAGTCCCTATTTTGGAGGTATATTTGGATGACGCTCTCGCGCTCAGTGAGTCTCCGTGATATAATCTCTCGATGCGAGTAAAACTCAAGACACGTCTCTGTGTTTGAGAACACCTGCCAACGTTCACTTTTGCAAGTCCAACCTCAAGACCTCTAATCACGGCTGCTTGCATGTATGATTCGAGCTTTGAGCATTTAAGAATGGCTTTACGTATTCAGGCATGTCTCTGCCTAGTTCTTCGTCAGCTTAACTCTTGCGACGGTGAGGGATAATCAGGGAAACACGGAATATTCTATATAGTTCCGTTACACTCGTTTCAATATTTTCGGTAGTTCGTGCCAAATTCAAGGTGAGTTTACTGTTATAAATACATCCACATCTCACGCAAAAATTTCTAGGAAACGAAGTCTGCGAAATAGTATGAAGAAGATACCAGGACGTCCACATGAGAATCTGAACAGTGATACTTGGGTGAAGACGATTTCTGAACGCGCCGTTCCGAGCTGAGATTTGGGGGAAGTCTTGCGATCCCGCCACTTGGAATCTCACGGAAAATCAGCTATCATCATCGCATAATGCCTTCAGCTTATACCTCTACGTTTGCCGAAGAACAGGGCCAACTCACGGGCGTGCCTGGTAATGACGGCTGGTCAGATTGTACGACCGATTACACGTTACCGGCTGTGGATAAGTTGCATTCGCTCAACAACCTTGCAGGTTTTTGGACTCGATAAGCGGTCGCTATATCATGCTATGTACAGTATGAAACTAATGCATACTCGATGGGGGTATTTCAATTTTTTCAGATGACCTTGGGAACCATATTCATACCACGTTCATTAATAACAAAATCATCCATCAAAGGGAGAACATATATGAAAAGTGGCTACAAAACTTCACTTCCAAACACATTTCTTCAATGATACAATCCAGAGTAAATCGGTGAGATTGGCTCAAAAGATAAACGTCTGTAATTTGCCTAGATGACCTTTTCCCAAGGAAATGAAACTTGCCTGTTGAGAACCTATTACTGTGTAGATAGCCAACGAATACAACCTCATAGAACATGGTTGATCAGCTGATCATAAAATGTGCTTCACGCATCGTCCGTGGTCTTTGCTGGATTACTATGAAATTGGGAAAGGCTCGAGAACTTTCAACTCTAACAGATATCAGAAATGACCGGGTTCCGCGTGGATCTTGAAGATCTCATTGCCAAAGTCAGGGAATCAGTCTTGCAGGTTAACCAAATCAGCTTGTCGTGTATTTCGCGAAGCAGCATGGGATAATAAAGAGTCTTGAGGAGAACAACAAAAGATCCTGAACTTTAATGGGACCAAAAAACGAGAAAGAAGGTGTATACATATCTTCTCTTGAAGCAGCCATACATATAGCCATGCGGATAATAGAGTACCTGGCGTTACGCTCATAAAACGAATGAACGCAATCGCCTTTTGCACTAACTTCAAGTATTAGGACCAACATATAGATTCATTACAGAAGATTGCACAGAACCATGTCATTTTTATTGGCCTGAAGCAAAATGTAGCCACGTAGTTAACAGGCCGCATCGTTTTCGAAAATTCAGATCACCCTCTCTTCGATGCCTATCTTGCACAAAATCAGCATGTAAGTAATACTTTGGCTGGTCGAATATTCTGAGTCCTTCTGGAGACCTTGGAAAATACACTATGAAGCAAAATCCTTCTCTTACCCGTTTGCCGTTTGCATTATCAGGTTGGTCTTTCAGTCATCAGTAGATACGCAAAAGATTTGGACGACTTAACTTATTCCACTTGTGCAAAACTGTTGAAGCACGAGCATATTCGTTGTGATACCTCAGGCTCCTGGACGATCTGAGTCTGACAAATTATCAGCACCTCTCTGAAGCCCTAAATCACGTAATGTGCCGATCGATAATGGGTCTTTCCGCGATGGAGAAGGGCCAAAGCGAAAGCTCTTACCCTTGAAAAGACTGGCCAGAACTGCGCATACTCCAGTCTCCGCTGACAGCATTATGTGCAAGGATCCATATCCAAGTGGTGCCGACCTCGGTTGTGTTGGAAGCTACACGGACTGGGAATAAGGCGCGGAGGTGGTCCGGCCGCCCGCTACACCCGAGCCTCCAGTAAATATCTCTTCACCGATGTCCGTACTGATGGCTGGTGTACTGCCCCTGCAGTCGAATCAGCTTTTGGACTTTCGTCGGCAGACTAGCGGTCACCGAGAACTCGGGAATTAGTGTGGAGATTCGTGTCGGCCGTTATGCTGAATCCCTGCAACTCAGCGTCGCACCTGTTGGTTCGAACCGCCCAGACTGCGGTGGTAGGGATTCAACTGCCTCCGGCAGAAATATTTTGATTGTACAGTTTGATGTGTGATCCCGTGTGGATCATGCCGGGCGATCAACTCGGAAAGTGTCCTTGAGAGGGAGACAGGGAACACAGCTTGCGTCTAATGTTCTTGGCCTTGCTTGTTTCGCACCCTGCTGAAGAATATCTACCGTTCGGATCAATTTCCGGACGCAGTTGCGATCTGCTGAGGCCGGATGATCGATTCTCGTTGACCTTAGTGAAAGTACTGTAGGCTGTGGGGAGCGGTGGAAGGAAGATGGATGCAGGAGCTTCTCAGCCGACATACTGGCATATGTCGTGCTATTCAACCTCAAGTGGACTCCTACCCGATTTTCCGAGTATGTGACTAGCTTTGGCGAGTTTCAAGGCACTTTCACTGCCTTTGCATCCGGACCTGGGCCCGATGCCATCATGCCGAGTTCAACTGACATATAGTCAGCTCCGACCAATAGTTTTAGCGGCCTCTCTGACTCGATTCAGTTCTTGTGCGGGGGATGTGTCTTTGCAACAATCGGTTTCAAAGTACAGTTCTGTCCCTTGACACTCTTATCTTTAATTTCGCCTTAGTGTCTCGACAACGGGAACGCCTCGCCACGCAGGCCTGTCCTTCCTCCTTAAAGCTGTAGCATCCAGTCTCAATAACGCACCGAGGCATGTTTGCTACTGTGGAAACTCACGCGGTCCCTCGATATCACATGCAGCCGTTTGGTTTCATCACACTAATTGCTCGAAACCAGTTCCAAAACGGTTAGCTGGAAGACATCTATCTTGGTACTGGACTTGCCGAGGTTTCGGCCAAGAAGGGCGCTAGCCAGACGTCACGGAAAGACATGGATGGGCACGACTCATCGGGCAACATGTTTGCCTATCTGAAAGATGGAACGGGGGATCAGATAGTGCATACGGATTCTGGCGGATAACTCGGGGTTGCCCTTACTCAGTCCACAATAAGTCAGGGGGGCGAAAATTTGCTCTGCTATTGTAGAAAGATCAACACTCCGCATGGCGATCCTAGTCTCTACCAAGGGTGTTGCTTGATGGAGTTGCTGTATATCAAGATGGCTGGCGCTTTCTCGGCATGGATGTCTGCGGCACGGCGCTTAGGGACAACATGCTTTGGGAACATCAAGCGGAAGGATTATTGATCCTTGACTCGTGTCAGTGGACAGAGGCGAGGGTCCAACTGTTCATGCAAACCAAGTTTCCTCTGTTGGTTCAATGTCTCCACTGGCTTTACCGTGGTTACGAAAAGACAAGTTCATCCAGAATTCACAGTCGGACCACATTCGGCTATCCAGAAAATATCACATAAGAATTGCCGCAGAACTGCGCACCCTTGTCGAGCCCCGTCATACTGCATCGATACCTCGAGTTGTGTAGCAAGCATTTAAGCGGTCAATGGAACGATACTTGGCAACCTGTGTGTAGATGATCAGAGACTGTTTTGGTATAGACAGGAAAACTTACAACGATCCCTGAACTGTATGCGGCTATATGCGGACGGACGGACTGCGGTTTATGTTAGTGCCAACAGTTATGTGAATCAATCACCAACAGAGCCTTGTTCGCAGTCCAAGCGAACAGTGGATCTTGCAGGGGGGATGCGAAAGCTGCTCAAATCATATCAAAAACTCAATTTGGTATCTTGGTATGTCATAACTCTCTAGAGCGTAAATCAAAGAGCTTCCGTTCCCAATGTATGTAGGATATCATCATCTATTCCAACTCCGCGTGTACGTTCAGATAGCCGACTTCGAGGGATTGCTGAAATGTCACTCCGTCGAACGCATGGCCCAGTTTTCTCTTCTCTTCTCATGAGACACACAGCGCCGCAGAAATGCATGAAAAAGAGGTCAAACGGAAGGAAGGTGCATGATGCGAGTTTCTTTGACCCGAGCGCCTTCGGCCCCCAAGTAGCGACCGCTCTCGTAACTAAGATTGGAGTTAGTCCGAAGGGCACAAACATCGATGGAGAATACCCACCTCCAGTGCAGATTGCCAAGCGCAATGTTGCGACAACCGTCGAGGTACTTGAGAACCTCCTTGTCGATCTTCTCACCCCAGACGGGCATTCTGAGGAGAGCGCCGTACCACGCCTTGTAACACTCGTCAATCATGTCACTGATCTTGTCGACGGCTGACTGAGTCGAGTGGCCTTGGGCCTTGAGAAGAGAAATGAGGTTATGGTCGACTCCTTGTTCCTGATTGTGCCATTTGTCAGTTGCTGTTTTCACTGAGTTTGTGCAGAGATTGATCTGGACGCGATGCTCACCAAGTCCTTGCGATACGACAAAATGTCATTGACGCTTTTAGAAATTAGCATGATTGTGATACATAAGCAAATGCATCTTGCACTGTCTTACAGAATGACAAGGTCAGATGCGGTGCGCATGCAGATTTGAATTGACTCGTGGTCAATTTGCTTCTGGGAAATGCTGATTCCGTGGGCATATCTGGCAGATTGTCAGCGAAAGATCCAAAGCCTCTTGGCAAAGAGTCTCCTTACTCGACCAACGCGTAGCACGGCTCGCAGGCGATCGTTGCCCTTCTGAAGTCCATGTATTCATTGACTGTGAGCTTCAGGGCCTTTTGACAATGCTGAACTTTGACTTGGCCAATCAAGCCTTCGAAGTAACCCTTCATAGATGCTCTGTAGCGTGCTTGTAGCTCTAGAAACCAGACTGTCAGATTCGCAAAATCTTGTAAGCGTCAAGATAGGCCATACCTGGTGAAGCTCGCTGTGACCGAGACGTCAGTGATTTGGAACAGATGCAGCTGAGAGAGAGCACCACATACCTTTTTGAATCGATCCCAAGTGGTCTGAAAAACGTATCGAATAGGATTTTCGCCGCGTTGGACTGGTGGGTTCTTGTCTTCCAAGATTGCATAATGCGCGTCAAGTTCCTCTTGGGCCTTGACAGGATCGTCCTTCAAATGACCTTCGTCAAATTCTGAGGAGTGTTTGTTAGTCGCTAATATCTAGCAAGGAGAACGTCACATACGGTCATCAAACGCAAAGACCTGATTCCAACGTTAGCTTGGGTCCACCATTGCCGGTTTTGACTTTCTGCTAACTTACCCAGTTGTTCCAGTCAAGCATTACCCGGAAAGCCTCGTCATCGGCATGTGGAATCCACATCGCGTTCATGAACGCAAAGTTGGCCTTCGAGTGTTTCTTCGCTTGGGCATCGCTGAGGTTGTAGATACTGCAGCTTGTTAGTGAGTGCCCAAGTTCACAGAAACGCACGCGGGACTTACTCCTTGAGCCATGTGTTGGCCTCCTCCTTGAGCTTCACCCAATTCGGGTTCATGGCAGGCTCAATGGACATGATGGACGAGAAACAGTCCGGAATACGGACATAGTTGCCGTGCGCCGCCATGATGTCATTGATCTCGTTGTTGTCCGAGGCACTTCCATGATCCGAAGGTGAAGTCTGGGATGAAGTTGTCTGCGACTCAGAAACTGGGGTAACTGGCGACGATGAAGATTCTGAGAGACTAATATCCGACGCAGTGGTATTTGCGGACGGCTGTTCAAGCATGATCCTTTTCGCGCGAGCCACATCGTTAGACGAGGTACCCATGTCTGTGGAGGTCCTCTTCGAGGAGACCCTGTGCCTGTCGTCCGAGCTCATGTTCGGAGAGGTCAATTGAGTCTTGGAACGGGATTTAGAAGTCTCGGAGAGTCTAAGGAAAGAAAGCAGACGAGAAATGGCACCGGTCTTCATTTTGTGTGATGATTTCCGAGATGTTGCTCGCGTTATGTGTGACCAACTGCGAGGAAGTGCCGCTTCAATCTTATAGTTGAGAGGTCGGATCGGTAGCCACTCATCCAATCTCATCCACATTCTTCCCGTCTCGCCTGTCTATTAACGCCGAGCGGATCAATTTGTTGGTGCAAGTCCCCAAAGGAAGTTCCTGCTACGAGCAAACCAGGCTCAAAACGATTGACAAACACCTCTCCGCCTCGACAAACATGCAGCCCCCACTGACAATAGCTCTTCGAGCGGAGCGAACATCAGGTCCTTGACTCGCCATTCTGTGGTTCGGACAATAATCGCCGCCTCTCTCGCTTGTGGTGACGAAACCCTCGCAGTAGCCAGTGGGTCGCTTCCTGGTTGTCCTGGGTCTCCTGGTCAGTCACAAGGGCAAAGGGACGAGGGAGTTGGGACACATCACCAGATTGCATGGATGTCCCGGTCCCAACGCAAGTCGGAACTCGATTTTTTTCCAACTTGACAAGTCTGGGGATGGAAGCTGACATATATTGACTAAAAACCAGAACAAGATTCTGGACGTCGTGGTAAGCATTGCAGCCATATCTGCAGTGTCAATCCCGTACATATGAGCTTTACGCAGTTCGTTTCTCTCAACCCTAACCCAGCCTAAGGCACATCATGTGACACAATCGCGGTATTGGGGATCCGTAACGTTTTTGGCCAGATGCGCTTCGAAATCCGTATATTGATTTCTACTAGGCGTTGAGGAAACGCCCACATCCATCTAATCTGTTGGACTTTTATGCGTTAATTGGGTGAAAATTCGTGTGTCTTCTGTAAGTTCTGAGGTATAAAGGTTTCTACTAAAATCTCTGCTAGATATAGGTACCTATAATCCGGCTATGTATTGGGATGGATTTCGGGTTAAATCGGCATACGCCTAGTTCGATACGCCCCCTCATGTTGGTGCCTAAAGGGCCTAAACTGGCTAAAATAGCTACTTTTGTAAATCTTAAATCCCCTACTTGTAGGCCCTTTTATATATAGGCTATTTGCGGGTATATCTATTGCTTTAAATTGCTCTCGTTGTGCTTGTTAAAACCTCTCAGTGGGTAGGAAAGAGTGATGCCGTTTATAGAGCTATTTTAGCTTGTTTAGCTTCTAATTCACTATGCCTATTATCTGTGAAAAGGTTGCTCTTATCTGCGAGGTTAAGTTGGTTAATAAAGGTGGCGAAGGCTGCGGTAGGTAGGGCCTTCGTTATCCTATCTGCTATTATCTTAGCTAAGTAGGTATAAATAACCTTAATATAGCTATTTTAAATCTCTTGTTGTAGTTAGTGGTTGTGGATATCTATGTGGCGTAACTTAGTTTATAGCTGAATGATCTTTTGGGTTACTAGCTATATTGTCTGGGTATTGTTGTATTAGATAACTACCTTGAGGCTATTGTAACCTTGATTGTGAGGCTGGTTGTGAGGCTGATTAATTGCGTAGGAAGGCTCTCCTCTAGGAGAGAGTTTTACTTGTAGGGCGGTTATTAGCTGATTTGCGAATAGCTCTTCCTTTGCAGCTTGCGATAGGGCTAGAAGCTCCGCTTCTGTAGTTGAAGTTGTTACTATCTGTTATTTATTAGCCCTCTAGGCTATTATCCCTCTGAATAGCTTTATTGTAAAGGCTTGAGAACTCTTCTGGTCTATTGAGTTATTAGCGAAGCTAGCGTCTAAAGCTACCTCTAACCTATTAGTATCCTCTACTCTATACTTAAGGTAGAGCGCTTTTGACTTTAGTAGGTATTATAACACTTGATTAGCGGTATGGTGTTGTTTTAGGCCTGGGTTTTAGTTGAATCTCGTAAGGCGGCTAATAGCAAAAGCGATATTAGGTTTGGTTATTATAGTAGCGTATAGTAGCGATTTGACTTTTTGTTGATATAGCTAAATCTCTTGAGGCGTTATTTGCTCTTTGTATGGTAGTAGCTCTTTAGTAGCTATTAGAGTATTATATTATGAGTTAGCGACCTTGATGTAGTCCTCCTCTTTTAGTAGTTTTGTTAACTTATTAATGAATACTAACTGCGATAGCTATAGCCTCTTACTTAGATAATCATGAAGGACTTTGATCCCTAGGAACTAATATAGGTCTTAACTACCCTTCAGATAGTATTAATTCTGTAGTTATCTAATTAGCGAGGTGGTAGAACTGCGATCTCCTAGGAGATATACTACAACGTAGTCATTAATATAGAAAAAGAATAAGACCTTGCTACAGCGCTAATAGCAGTTTTCGCTAGGTATCTACTTAAAATTGAGGGCATTTAGACCCTTTTTAAGGTGTTGCTGCTATAAAAGAGGGGATTTGCGAAGCCTATATAGGGCCTTTAGTAGTTTAAGTACTCTTCTAGGCTCTCAATACCCTAGTGGCATCTCTATATAGACCTCTTTATTAAGTTTGGTATATATAAAGGTATTAATAGCGTCATATTGGATTAGATCTATGTTGAATTGGTTGGCGATAGCGATGAGGGTTCTGAATAATATCCTAGCTAATGTGGTATTATAGGTATTGCAAAAGTTATGAGGCTATTAATTACCTCTTACTATAAGTTATGCTTTTACTTTTACTAGCTTGCTATACTTATTAAGCTTATAGGTATATAACTAATAGTATCTAAGGACCTTATAACCCTTTATAGTTTTTCGCGATACTGTTATTTAAGATTGAGATATTTAGTGGCTCTGGAGGTAACTCTCTTCGGCCTGGATAAATTTAGCCCTTATAGGGTGATTTTATAGCTTAATGTGTGATGAGGGTAACTTTAGTATTAACTTCTAGTAGGTATTTTGCTATTTTAGACTTATTCCTAAAGTTATTACTTCTGGGGCTGGGAATAGTAGCCTTACTGTGATATCCCGGGCAGGCTTTATATAGCTACTTGCTAAAATATTAACGGGTTAATTAGACCTCAATAAGAGCCTATAACTACCTCTACCTATTAATGCTAACTTATTGGGTTTTGCTCTTATGTGAGATGTTTGTTTGTGGGTGGCGTGGCTTAAAAAGACCGCCTTGTATGAAGTTCTCGTGGTGATTCTGACTTTTGACCTGAAGTCTAGTAATGGGTTAGTATTATTTGAACCTGCTGGGATATGCCCCCTCACGTCGAGGTCAGCATAAATACCTTCCTCAAGTGCTTAGAAGAACGTTAATTTAGGAGACTATAGGGGAGTTAGTAGTAGAGCAAATTTTACTTGAGAATACCTATATATTAGCTCTACTGCTAATATTTTACTATATATTTAGTTATTCTCGTCTTCTACATATCGTAGGTTATTATTTGCATTTGCGATAGCCTTAGAGTCGCTTCAAATAGTAGTTCTCTGGTTGAGAAGCTTATTATAGTAGTTCTATATCTCTTCTAGGGTTATATTCTTAAAAGTTATTATAGCGAGTATCTATTTTATTATTAAAAATCGCCTCTTTATTAAAAAAGATGTCTTAAGTAGTGATAACCTCTCCTTTTAGAGGGTTCTAGATCCTATAGCTATTTGAGGTAGTATATATAATTAGGTAGCTAACCTAGGCTTTTATAGCTAGTTGCTAATAACGGTTTTAACAAAGTTGGGCGTCTGAAGTTATTATGAAAGACTTACTCCTATATGCTTGAAGATAAGTAAGATTAGGTACTACAAAACCCTCTTTTAACGTTTTATGAAGTATTTCATAAGCCGTCTTCCAGCCTTACTGCTTTTGTGGCGTCTAGTTATATAATTAGGTAGCTGCTTTTATAATTTCAGTCTATAGCACTATAGATAGTAAGGCTAAGAGTTATAGCAAGCGGGATTTTTGCTTAATAATAGTAGTAATCTTTTTGGCGCCTCTATTTTAGGCCTGCATATTTAGAGCGGAGGGCTCTATTTGAATACCCTTACTCTCAATCCTTACTATAACTCTTAGGTATTAAAGTATCTCGTTATTAGCTTCAATAACTTAGACCTTAGTTTTATACTATATATTAATTATTAATATAACTTTATTTACTACTTAAATAAGGGATTTACTTATTTAATTAGCTAGATAGAAGTCCTAGATAAAGCCTAAGGCTTTATCTACTATAATAGCTACTAATATATACCCTCTATATCTCTTATTATAGTTATAGAAGTTAATAGCAATCCTTTTACTAGGTTTTAATAATATTACTGACTCTCTTAGGGCTTAGCGGACCTATTTTATTATTTTTGCTATAGCGTAAGAGTTATACTTAATAGTCTTAATAAGCTTATTATTGTTATTAATATAGACCTCTTGCATAGCCTCGCGTAGCTGATAGAGGGGTTTAGATCTAACATAGCTAATATATTAATGCTATAGTAATGTTAAGCCTCGAAGGGGTCTTCGAATAGTTAAAGAGTTATACTTTTAGTAAAGAGGGCGTTTATATATCTCGTCTAGAGTTATAGTGGACTTATAGCTATTAGTTATAGCCATTACTATAGGCGCGGTGGATTTGTAGCTATTAATTGTAGCTATAACTACGAACCCCATAGGTATACTTGCCCCCTTATATATATAATACTTAAGTAAGTGCTATTGGTTGATATTGAATATCTCTGCTATATAGGTATAATCTCTTTATCGAAAGTAGTTCTAATCTAGGTTATTAGGTGGGTTTCTAGCTCTTATATTCCACTAGATACCCTTTTTTAAAGTAATTAAATAGATATGAGGTTAGTAGCTAGTTATTTATAATATACTATATTATTGAGGTAAAGAGTTATTAGAAGTCCTCTAGGGCCTTAAAAGTAAAGGCTTACTAACCCCTAGCTATTAATAATAAGCCTTAAGGTCCTAGCAATAATAAAATCGTTATAAGAGGCTTCTTAAAGGTTAATAAATTGCAATAAGTTAATAAATATGTAGATAGTTACTCTAGTATTAAGTAGGACTGAGGAAGAGAGGGTCCCCCTATATCTACTATTATAGCCACTATATAGTTATTAGCTTATCTTAGAAGCCTTCGCCTTCTCAAATTCCTCCACTAGATCACTACTAAACTAGGTCCTCTTAATTATTTAATTAATAAGGCTTTTATTAACAGTGAACTATTTAGGCTGGTCTTCTGGGAATACAAAGTAGCAGCGCTAGAGGGTATAACCTCCTCAGTAGTAGAGAGCATACTACCTATTATTGCTGTCGTTATTTTAGCGAGACCTTTTGTTATATAAGTCTCTTTAGCTACTAGCTTTATGCTTGTGACCTCCTCCCCGATGTTGATGCTTGTTGTTAGTATTCCTAGTCTTGTCGATATTATTGTCATTATCATTACTATTATCTATAGTTATTAGCCTAAATATGCCCCTCCCAGGCTTGCTTCTAAACGCAGTATCCGCAAGTTACTAAATAGCTTCACGGGTAGCTAGGAGGATATCACTAGCTTTAAGCTTATCTTCGTTGGCTTTCACGCCCACGTTAGCTTAATAACCGCCTATCTAGGCAGCTAGGGGAGAGTTACTCAGGACCCTACAGAAGTTATTAAACTATAGGCTTAACTGCTCTATTTGTGGGACTTTAGCTGCTTAGCCTTTAAAGATAGCTATATCTTATTACTTAATCTAAAGGGTAATTTCTTTTTATATAGTAATAGTCTGGTTTTTCTTATTTAAGAGGATATCTTCGTACTCACGTACTATAGCCTTCTTTTAGTTAATAGCTGAGCTACTAACTTAGGCTTAGAGCTTCAATACCTAAGTAGCGATATCCTCTTTTACTAAATAATAAGTCTCAAGTTATTAGCAATAGACAATATTAGATATCTAGTCTTATATTCTGGCAATACTTTTAACATACTTAGAGTAGACCTTCTTCTCCTCTATATATTAGGTTATTATAGTATTATAGGACTTTATCTCTTTCTTTTTAAAGTTGCAAATAGTATCCTCTCTGTTAGTAGGGGCTGAATTATTAGCTATTTGAGTGTTTATGCTTGGGTAGGACCTTATAATAAGCCTTGGATTAGGAAGGTTGGGTTTTGTGATATCGTTACTAAGTGATAGCTTATTAGTCTTGCTTAGATCGATATAGTGCTATATTTTGACTCTAGAGGCGCGAGTCTCTAGCTAGTTAATCTATAATATTCAATCCTTCGGACTATTCAGTTAGATCTTTGTGATAGCCTTATTGGCATAGGGCTTGGATATGTTAGGAGGCATTGTAGGGTAGTGGGTAGTAGGTTAGGTCTGTGAATATATTTTTGAAGTAGTTGAGGTGCAATTGAATGCGCTGTTCTGGTAGTGAATAGCTTCAAATTGAATAATAATGCGTATAAGACTCTTAATTATCGGACTTTTATGTGTTAATTGTATGAAAATTCGTGTGTGTCTTCTGTAAGTTCTGAGGTATAAAGGTCTCCACTAAAGTCTCTGCTAGATATAGGTACCCACAATCCAGCTACGTATTGGGACGGATTTCGAGTCAAATCGGCATACGCCCAGTTCGACATAATCAGGTTCCTTACCGGGAATATGGGGGGGTGTTACTATCAGGTAACAGCCAGCCTATGGTTGCTTATAAGAAACTATTAACTAATTACTACTACCTAGTAACTATTAGGCTATAGTTATTAAGTAACTAATATTAATACATCCTATATAAATTAACTATTATTATCTTATATAATAAAGGTTATATAATACCTTCTACCTAGTAGAAAGGTACCTACTTAATAGATATTTATAAGTCCTTATATATTAGAATCTATATGGATCTAATTAGTTAGGCTGTAGAGATTTATTCAAAAATAGGGTTATAACTAATACGTTTATAAAATAATATATCTAATTTTATATTAACTATCTATCTAAAAGCTATACTTATTTACTCTATTTTAGGTATATTAAGTAGTAGACTACTATTTATCTACCTTGAATCTTCTTGTTATAATAATACTACTACTACTACTTAATATCTATATCTTAATAGCATTAATAAGTAAGTAAAGTATTTAGTATTATTAGTATTACTATCTATACTAGCTATACTATTAGTCTAATATTTATAGCTTCTATTACTATACTTACTATAGTATATATCATTAAACTATTACTAGTATTACTACTACTACTACTACTAAAGTGACTGCAATAGGCTGGACCTGAGTTTTGTGATAAGAGGTAGCGTAATGCTATTTATTTAAAGCTAGAGAGGAAAAGGCAAAGTTTTCTACTTCAGCCTAGTTATACTAGGTTTATAGATAGCTACTAAAAAGCTACTAGATAGGCCCTAAGGGCGGTGAATCTAAATAGAAGCCTAAATAATTCTAACTGGGTGTAGCTTATAATATTATTCCCTCCCCTAGCTGGAGGCCCTCTAGGTATAGGCTGAGTTGCTATTACTAACTATAATTAGCTTATACTTCTCTTTATACGTGTTTACTACTTTAGTCTCTATTATAGCCTCTACTAGCTCCTAGGTGAGCTCTATATACCCTTCTTATTTAACTAGCGCCTCGCGCTACTATATCTATCTAATTACCCTTAACCGCGCTATATAGACCTTCTCTACGCGCTATTTAAACTTACTATTATTCGTAATAATAGTTAATAGCTAAGGGTTAACTTATAACTAGGTAAGTAGGGGGTTTTTTAGTGCCTTGTAGAGAAAGTTAATATGGAACTTAGAGTAGATATTTCCTAGGATATTTAGTTCTATAATATAGGAGCTTAATATATCTATAAATATATACCTATAGTATAGCCATAAGAGACTTTTACTAGGCCTAGGGCTTTTAGTTTATTATTAGTAACTAGACCTTATTACTTACTTAATACCTCTCTACTAGAGACCTATACTTATTTATATTCTTCTTGCTCTATTATAAGGCTGCTACTATATTAGATTAGATAAAATTTACTATATCCTTGAGCCTACTTATTAGGAAAGTAGCTACTATTTATTTAGTAACTAGTATAATAGGTTTATTTTCTATAATTAGAAAAATGTTAGTATAGTATCTATACTCTAGAAAGAATAGAAAAAATCTAGTTATAAAATTTAGAGGTTCAAGATTTAAATCCCGCCTGCTACATTATAATATATCAAGAGCGGAGAAGTAGTAAGTAGCGTGGCGCATAGCGTATATACTGCGTAAGCTTAGGCAATATACTAGCATAATTCTATATTAAGCTTAGAGGAGTATATATAGTAATATTAGTTATATAGACCATAGGGAATACATATACTTATCTATTTTATTTCTAGGGTGCACTTAGGAACTAAATGCCTAAATAGAGGAGTAACTATAAGAGACTAGTTCTAGCAGCTAGCCTATATAAGTATATATCGAGTGTGTTCCGGCATGAAGTGCGCGGAATAGCGGATCGTTTGCGTATGCATAGCTGCATGGCGTAATTGGGTATTGTACCGCTGCGGCACACCACCCGAAGCGTTACAGTAGTATTAGTAGACTTCGTAGGCTTTAGTAATAATTCGAATATAGTAGGGGCTTAGCTACTCTGAGTAATATTAGGTAGGAGTAGGAGAGAATAGTATATCTCCTTATTTAAGTGAAATATATATTAAGACTACCTATCTAGGATATAATATAATACTATTATATAATATAATTCAACTAATTATATCTCTAGGATATTAACTAATCTTAGTCCCATACTTAGCTATAGATTTAGGGAGTACTATTTATAGGTAGTAACTATTAGTTCATAGTAAATCACCCTCTTTGATACCTGGTATGGTTTGCCCCTTATGCGCTGTTGAAGAATTGATGTAACCCTATTATTATAAATAGCAGTTTTAGATTGGCAGGATTCAGGAAATCAACGAGAGCAGATAAATCATTATTCGGCTCAAGTATGCACGTCTCAAGTTACTGCGCATCTCGGGAGTCGGGACGCGTGAGAATGATGGGAGGCAAGCCGTCGAACTTCGAAGCCAGGACTACAGACTCGGACTACCACTTTGACCGTCTTGCATGCTCAGATTGCCCTAGAATGAATCCTGCGTGAGTCCCCGGCCCGTCGTCGCTTATCCTGCGAGTTCGTGGCGTTCGACAGTAGAACGTAACCCACACATGCCCTCCGGAGGCAGCCCCGCGGTTGTGAGCTTGCGCAACCTATGAGATTGCCATTCCAGATGCCGGATCGAAGTAGGGTAGGATTTACCAGCCGTAAGGGTCAGTAGACGCAAGTCTGTGCCAGTTCTCTGTACGCCAAGCCGAAATCCCGGGGGCCATGAAAGCTTTCGTAGTCCTTCTGGTTCCCGCCTAGAGGGGTCAAAAGTGAATATCAGGGGCTGGTTACATCGCATCACACAATTATAACCAATTAGACACCGCGGTTTCCGTCTTTAAAAGCTGTCAGATGTTCTAACTTCTCCTGCTCTGTCGTCCAATGTTCGTATGCAGTTTGGCGGAGCCTGCTTGCTGAGTGGGTTTCTTCAGCCTGAAGAAACCCAGGGAGCAGTGGAAGCGAAGCGTGTCGCTAAAGGATTATTAGACGATGCTGCATGGCGCATGCGGCCGTCAGTGGAGTCTTGCCACAAAGGATCATAAAGAATTCCGCTCTTGAAAGGAAGGATGACCGCGCCTCTGACAGGTGCTGTCTGTTTCACTTTCAGTGACATCCAGAGATTCCAGGCATCTCATGTATAGGATGCCCGGGCCCGGGGCAGCATGGGAGCCGAGCGATGGGTATCAGATAAAATGGTGTCAGCACGTTGGCTCCGGGGGGGTAGCATCATCGAACGAGTCGAACGACGCCCGGCCGGTGACGCCCGGCCAATTTTCTGGAATACGTGGCAGACGAATGGACAAACCACGATGACCACGGCCTTGTGGAATGTATGCTTTGGCCACCGACTATCGACTGATCAGACCGGCTTCTGCTTTTCAGGCTAATAACTCAAACAAAGCCCTTGTCCTCTTTTGCTTGGCAACGTTGCCTCAGGACGGGAGGGATCGACGGCGCAATTGAACGGCGCAATGTGGGCCCCACGTTAATTTAGCGGTGAGACTGAGGGTCGTGGCGACATGCGATGGACGGGGTCCAGGCTCCAGTAGATGTCCTCCACTGCATATACAATCTACCCCCTGAATGTTTGTTAGCGTGTGACTTTGCCCTTGCTAGCATTCAAGGGTTGATCAGGGTAAATTACTAATAATATCTAATTAGGATAGCTCGATCAGGCAAATCCTGGGGCGGAGGGTATGTCCAACTGTTACAAGCATTCAGGGCCCCTACTGTATACATAATAGCTTCAAAGCTCAGTAAAGAAACTGATCGACATTTGGCTCGATTAAGACGCCATTGCCGCTGGGCTGTTGGAACTTCAACGTGCGCTGGCGGCATCTTTCCAAGTTGGGCAATATCGTCGAGCGGAAGAGGCGACACGTGCGAGAAGACTGCATCTTAAGGCAAGCGAAATTCGCAAATTTCGGGTTGGCTTGGACTTCTTCTGATCCGCGAGTCGTCGTCCCTCTTCCTCCCTTCTCCACGCACTTCCAGCATCGCTTCGCCGGTCAGACCTCCTTCAATTGAAGATGGCCTTGAAGCACTTGGGACAATACGATCTCTTGAGCGAGGCGCCGCGGTTTTTGGCCGTGGGGTTCGCCGTCTATGCTCTCGGACTCGTGGCCTACAGGCTCTTGTTCCACCCCCTTAGGACAATCCCTGGCCCATGGTACGCTGCAGCCACATATTGGTACGAGTTCTACCAGGATGTCATCCTTGATGGCCATTACATCAAGGATTACCCCAAACTCCACGCTAAATATGGTGAGGCGAGATTCCAAAGTCTAGCCATGGGCGTTTCAGCAGCTGATGACATAACGCAGGACCTGTCGTGAGAGTATCTCCTAGTCGAGTTCACATCAGCGACCCTGATTATTTCAAAGAGTAAGTCAAGAATCGAGCTTCATTTCAAGGGTTATCAGCTGACAACCCCTGTCAGAGTCTATGGCAATGGAACCAAGTACACCAAGGACCCTGATTTCTTTCAGAGCGGAGGCGGCATCAAGTATTCCATCATCATGTTAATTGATCCGGAAGCCCACAAGCAAAGAAGGAACACGGTCAAGTCGCTCTTTTCCCCAAAACAGATGGATCAACTGGCTCCCGTTGTGCTCGATGTTGTCAAGAGAGCCATGGCTAGAGTCCAGAGAGCGTATGAAAAGGGGCAGGCAGTGAGCATGCAGCCTCTCTGGCAGGCAGTGACAGTGCGTTTATCCACTATTGAAAGAACGCTTGATGAAGTCCAGAGTTGTTGCTTACTTTTGCCAAGGTTGATACGATCATGCCTGTGCTCTTTGACAGACATATGAACTTGGTCGACCAAGACGAGGAATTTCCGCCGTTTTTGGAAATCATGGAGAAGTTTGCTGAGAACTTCCTCATCACAAAGCACTTTCCTTTTCTAATCCACTTTGCGTTGGCTATTCCCATGAGCATAGCACAGAAGGTTTTACCTGGATACGCCCAGTTCCGTCAAGTACGTGGATCTTGATCTGACTGTTCGTCTCAACATGTGCCGATCGCCAGCTAACATGTTCCATAGCAATGCTCGGATTGGATTGGAGAAATTGAAGAGAAGCAGAAGACCGGAAATGATACCGCCGCTGATGGCCGCAGCACTTACTTTGACCTTCTTCTGAGCACTAAGAACACCAAGATGTACCACAAGCTAACCCGAGACATGCTGGTCGATGAAGCTTTGGCGCTGTGTTTCGCTGGTACGGACACAACTAGCTTCGGTCTGACCTTTGGAACCTACTACCTTCTCAGTAACCCGGAAAAGCTTCGCAAGATGCTCGATGAGCTCAAGACGGTACCAACAAATGCCGAAGGTCTCTACGAGTACCGTGATGTGTGCAAGCTGCCATATCTTGTGAGTGATCGAAGCAAGATCAAAGTGCTTCATTCGCTGACTTGTTCGTGCGCAGAGTGCTACCATCAAGGAGATTCTTCGTCTGTCTTCCCCCGTGCCTGGTATCATTCCCAGAAGAGTTCCTGCTGGAGGTTCGAAAGTAGGAGGACAATATCTCCCGGAAGGCGTGAGTGTTCTCTCTTCTTGAACGTCGATGCTCACCACCGCGTTGCTAACGTTGCATGACTACAGACCACCGTGTCCCAAACACTCCGGACCATCCATGACAACCCCGACATTTACCCCGAACCAGAGAAGTTCATTCCTGAGCGCTGGCTGGGTGAAGACGGATGGGCTTTGGAGAAGTACTTTGTTCCATTCAGCAAGGGCCCGCGCTCTTGCTTGGGCATGAAGTGAGTTATTCTTCTGCTGAACTCTACCGAAAGAACATGAACAACTAAAGCTTCGTCAAAGTGTCGCCTACGTCGAGATGTATCTGAGTATTGCCAACTTCTTCACGCATTTCAGTATGAGTCTCTTCGAGACTGACGAAACCACTGCGATATGGATTGATAGTGCCGCAGCGCGGGTTTGGAAACCTATCAAAGTCAAGGTTGACTCTATCAATGGAGAGCAGACTTTGTCATAAAATGCCATGTTTTCCACACTGGCTGCTCGATAGATAGACTCCTTATCTGGTAAGTGAAGAATACCAATTATTATTCTACGCCCGCGTAGACCAGCCCGTCTACTTCCAATGGAAGTACACGTATGCAGTCCAGTCAGCTAGAGAACCATGCATTATGCACAACGAGATTGTAGAGCAACGAGCTTACTCAGACACGAGATAATTTTGGGTCTCTTCCGTGCTCTTATTTATATTGTTGAGAACTAAGATCCTTTTGCTTGAATCGGGAGCTGCGATGAAAGTCGAGTTCATTAGTCTCCGAAAAAAACCTTCGTCGAACATTTCGGTAACCCGGAGGCACGAGACGCAGCAACACCAATCCTTGGAACGTCGACTCAGACTGCAGCGAAATTGAGAGCGGCAAATCCAGCTTCAACACGCTCGACTAAACTAGCATTATTCACATCGACCTCATCTACCAGAGATTCACCTGGAAGAACTCAATTCAAATAAAGACAACGGGCCTCGTTAAATACTACTTCCTTAGTAATAATTAGTTAAGTATAATAACCTGGAAAGGGACATGGGACTATACTTCACAACCCGCCATAATTCAGGCGTGGGGAAAGGTTATATTACAGCGAGGTGGTTATAGACTTACTATCAAGGAGCTTCTAGATGTTAGTGCCATGGGGTCACATGGCGACGCACTTCATGATCTAAAGCTTTCGAAAACAGTAATTCGGCCAGTTTCGTTACATCAGATTTGGGCGGATCAAAGCATTCTGGAAGGAGTTTATGGGTGGTAGCTCTGAATATATCATCGATCTAGACAATGCATACGAAGGTCCTGGAAAGGAGGATAGGTAACATGACTCGGCAGTTAAGGAATTCCTTTATCATGCTCAATGATCCTACATTTTACATGTACTTAGTCAGGTTCTAGATTACCGTGATGACGATGCAGGCGGCCTTTGCCATTTAGTTAGATAGCCCGGCGTTAAATTATAGAACAACAATACCCCACAGAAACAGCCCAGCTGACTGGATATCATCATCGTCACAAATATCATTGAAGTACTTCGCTATTAAAATGCGAGAACTATTCATCTTACAAGAGCCGTCTGGGCCGTTTTCTACTACAAACCTCAAATGCTAATGACGAAGGGGAAGAATCTGACTATACAATGTACTGGATCACATGGGTCCGGTGCTGTGAATACAGTACCTCCTGACGAGAGCCTAGACTTCTTTCATTCATTTCTTGGATAATTGGGGTCGAAAATTTCGCAAACGACTTACCTCGAGTTCTCAATACATGATATAGTCGGATCGGTTGAGGGACGGGTCCGACAGGAAAAGTAGATGAGGTTTGTTGCCTTAGATACTACACGCAATAAACATCATTCAGAAACTAAAGGTAGTCCTATTCAATAGCAGCATCATTGAGAAGAGAGTGTACCCGTTGTGAGGACAGTGAAGTCGTCCTAAATACCTTATGTTTCGCGAGGTATTATAGGCAGGAATAGCATAGAGTGAAGAAGTCAGTCTCTTAGGTAATATATAAGCTTAAATATTCATCTCTAGCCCCGTTTTTCTCTAATTAAGGTGGCTAGAGAACTTATTATGAGCTACTTAATATCCTCCTATTAAACTAAACTTCTTTTACAACTCTTTTAAGCTCTTTTAAGCTCCTCTAAGCTTCTCTCTATATCTTTCTATTTAGCTATTTTAGTGTTATTAATACTTTTTCAGATTGATTAGAATATTTAGAGGAGTAGCTAGTATAATAATAGAACTCTTATGTTTAGTTTTAATTACTTCTATAGCTTCTTTAAGAGTATTATAATAAAGAAAGGTATTAATTTGGATTTTGTATACTTTTTTTTACTTAAATATATGTTTTCAAGTTCGGATTTGTTTATTAAATTAATATCATATCTACTTGTTATTAAATCTTTAGAAGCTTTATTGAGTTGTAAATTATATTCTCTCTGTTAATAAATAATATGTTTATTATGATAAGTGTTGGGATATTCGCCTATCCGGACCTAACCCAAGTGTTGGGCCCGTGGCCCAGCGGGCAGGAACGATGCCAATAGTCACGTGACTTACAGTCACGTGACCCATAGTTATATAACCCGCCTCGTTAGTCTACTATATCGTTCCTCCTTTTGCTGGCCACCCTTCTAGATACCTTCTTTCCTTAGATATTATTATTACTATTTTGAATACCATGTTTATCCCCCTACCTTCTGGATCTAGTCTTTATGAGACTAAAACCAATTAGCAGTTAACTTTACTATTATACTACTTAATTACTGTAAAACTATAGGAGTAGTTAGCTTTACTACTTATACTATTTAACTACTATAATTATAGATTATCAAGGTTAAAATGAAAATAAACAAAGAGATATTATATTATTTGATGTAACTAGGCCCTCTATTAAAAAGATAATGAAAGTCTATAGATTTATTTAGTAGCTAATAGTTTAGGCTCCACTCTATTTGACCCTCATTAGATAGAGCGCTATCTAGAACTTTAGAGCACTCCTATATCTTATTGTTGAATATTATGCTAATAGAGATTTAGGTTTATTTAATTTAATTTTTAAATCTCTAAGTTATTATTAGCGTTATAGGCGAAGTTTTGGGTCCCCTACTGTTTTGATAATAACTGCGGCCTATTCCGTATTACTATTTAGCACCTTTAAGTCTTTGTGATAACCTCATTACGCTGGCAAAGTTATCTCTTTTTAAACCCTCTTTTACTCTCTTTAGGCAGTTACCTTCTTTTGCCCTTTTTTAGTACTATCCCTCTGCTGCCTTTGTAGCTACTAAAACTACCCATAAATAACTTATTTACTAAAATAATATAATCTTTTAATAACTTATCTCTTTTGCTTCTTTTTATAACTAGTTATATTAATTTAGCTGCCCACATATCTTTTTAGCTATTTGGCGTTAATTTGGCGTATTTCGACGTCTTTAGTACTACTTACTACTTTACTAACCTTCTTACCTCTACTACCTACCTCAAAATCCCCCTCCTTCACCCTCTTTTTTACTCTCTCCTCCGCCACTAAATCAACTACTTTAAACCCTCTAGATATAATAATAAGCAATAAGCCCCAACTACCCGCGAGGAGAGATTTTTAACATTACTACCCGCCTGCAGTTTCAGCTATTTACTTACTATTTCAGCAACTATATTAACTATATCGATATTGCGGCAACTATGCTAATTTACTACTATAATTGCTTTCTAAAAACGCAGTAAGCTCTAACCGCCCGCATAAAATAAGTTATTTTAGCCTTATATCAGATTTATTTGTTTTGCTATGCTCAAAAGGCCTCATTTAAGCCCTCTTTTAAGCTATTTAGCTAAAACTGGACCCTTCCTCCTTTTGCCCTATTAGGTTTATTTATTTTAACTTACGCAAAATAGCTCTTTTAAGCTCTTTTTTGAGCCCTCTTTTAGCTATCTCTTTAGGCTATATCTTTACCTATTTAATAGTAATAATAATAGCTCCCCCCCCTCTTTAAATACTCTCTCTACTACTTACTCCTCTTTAAACTTCTTCCTATTTACAACTAATAACTTTGGTAGTTATCGCAATAACCCCGTAACTTATGGAGTAGCAGGATGGGCGCTCTGCGAGGTACGATATTGTATGTATGTGCGTATGTCATGTAACCATATTTGCAGGCCTAATATAGCATAACACTACTGCCTACGTAGCTAGTTTGTATTTTAGACTTCTATACACACTGGGAAGAGCAGGAGCCTAGTGGGAACTACAAAAAAAGCAAATAACATAACACTACCCACAAAAGAATAGGAATAATAAAAGTAGGCTTAAAAATGCGCATAGCAATTCGCAGATCTAATCAGAAAAAGTAAAAAGAATTAGGCTTAAAATAAGTGAGATATCACAAGAAATCATATATAGGATTATTAAAGTATAAGCCTTTTAAGATTAAAAAAACTATAGATAATAATTATAGGGGATATTAAGGGTTCCTCCTCCTCTCTCCACATCGCAGTCTTCTACTTTTAGACCCTATTAGTAGTGGGCCTATTACTCTACTAACTAATCAGCTAAGCTATCCTATCCCATCCTAATTATTCCCTTGAGACTTACTAAAGGACCCGTATAGGGAGTCTCAATAACTAATCAAAAACAAAAGAAACAAAAGAAATACTACTATATAGAGTCCTATTAGCAGACTTGTTTCACTATCTCCGTTATGGTGGGCGGTCTTTCTATAAAACGGGGCTATTATTAGCTTTCACCTTCTGCTTCCGTTTATACCTCAACAACTATCTCTCCTTCTCCAAATCCTCCTTATATACCTTATCCTATTCTAAGGCCTAATATAACTAAAACTATCCTCCCTATTAAGGTAGATATAAAAGGTTATAATAATATGCCCCATTAGGCATACTTTACTCAATCTAATCCTACTAACTTACTTATTATTATATATAATTCTCATAATTGCAATAATACTTATCTAAAGCTTGAGGTTAATTAAAATAGCTTAATAGGTCTATTAATAAGTTTCTAAAAGGCCTTATAGGTCTTAGGATAGGGTTAGGGCTTTATAAACATTAATCTTCAATTTAGCATCCAAGATAGTTAAGCTCTCTATTAGATATTTTAGATAATAGCAGATTTAGTAACTATAGTAGTATAGATATAAGTACTAGTATAAGCGCAGATAAAAGCATACTATAATTATTAGAAAGAGGGTCCTGAGTTAGAGAGGAGATAATATTATTATTACTACTAATAAAAGGCTAACTATCTATAGGGGTAAATATAATATGAAGTTAGGGGAAGAATAGTGATGTTTCAAAGTCTTCCTAAGAGATATTAATATCTCTTAGTGCTAACTCACTTTTAATAGATATATTATAAAGTTCTAAAGTAATAGTAGAAATATACTAATTAACTAAAAGGATATTAGGCGTATTAGCGCAGGCGCAGGCGGCGCAGCAGAATGAACCCGGGCGGTGTGGTATTATATGGGGCATAAGCCTCCTGTCTATAATACTACCGCCCTCCTGCCCTCCTGCTAATATACTAACTTAGACCTTTTAATATTATTAATTCAACTCCTACCTAATATATAATCGTACGTACCCTTATTACCGAGTGATACTAATACATATAAATACCTAGAGAGCTTAATATAATATAACTTATAAAATAAAAATAGTACAATCAATAGAGTAATACTTAAGAGTATTATTCTGTTCCTCTTAGATTTTAGTTCATATTATAAAGCTTAATAGAGTTAGTTTTAGAGGCGCTTTAGCTAAAGGAATAATAAAGAGAGCTTTCTAAGAGCTCTCCTAGAGTTAGTAAGAAAGAGAGGAGTTAATATTAATATTATTATTATTCTTAATAATATTATCTAAGAGTGCTTCTCTCTAGTATTAGCTATCTTAAGAGCTACCTTATAGAATAGAAGATAAGCTTTATATTTAGCTTAAAGATATATATTATACTTATTTATAGACTCCTACATTATTAGAGTATATTTAAGAGTATTGGAAGGCTTATTAATATTAAATTTACTGGGATTAAGACTTTTCTAGATGCCTTTAGATTATGTAGATATATAAGGATTTAAATATTAGTAAGGCTAGTTAATAAGGCTCTAAAGTTTTATTTTTATTGAGAAGGTTATTATTATAATTATAGAGGAAGATTATAATATAATAAGAGATTAAAAGAAGGAGGTTAGAAGAGGTAGTTTTAAATAAGAAATATATATATATATACATATATAGGAAAAAGCTATCAACTCTTCTCTAAGCTTAGAGAGGTTAGAGGAGTATTTATATATAGAAGAGCTAGGCTTATAACTATTATAAGCCTAAAAATAGGAATAAGAGTAAATTGTAAAACGTAACTATCTTAACTACAGATAAATATATATAAAGTATAGTAAAATAGGTAGTAGAGTAGCTGATATAAGTATATACTATACTATAAGCTACTATAGCTACGCAGGGCTATTGCAGAGCTACGCAGGGCTGCTAGTGCTGTAGTGCTGCATCGCAATAGAGCTATAAGATATTAGTTAGTTATTCGGCAACAGTCAGCACCTCCTCTGTCTGCAGTCAGTGATGCCACTATTGCTATAATTTTATGACTAGTCTTCGGGATAAACTAATTATTATTTGTCAACAAGCAACTGGATGATTACACAAAGATGATTTAAGATTGCTAAAAAAAAGTCTCACTAAAAATTTCAATTCACCTAGCCAGGGTCTACTTGCAATATAAAGCAGTTGCATAATGCTGAAACCTCATAACCGCGTGTAACCGCCAGAGCCAATAGTGTCACTCCCCCCCGTGACATAATAGCGCAATCCCCGCGCAACGAGGCACCCAAGCCACTAAATAGTTAACGGATATTCGATAACAGGACGCGTTCCCGGCTCAACCTCCCGCATTTTGATTGCGTCATTCTCATCGCGAATAGTAGCTGGCTTCATGCACCCGCTCGCTCTCTCAACGTACACCTGCCCGCTCTCAGTTCGACCAGAACACCAGCCGATACCTTACTGCCTTGGCCCTCTTGCAGAACGAACCGGCAAGCAAAGGTGAGGATATCATTCGCTGATTTACGACGCGGGACTGACGTGAACCAGATGGATCCTCTCTGGGTGCGCCCTGACGGCGATTTGAGGACCTGCAAGGGCTGCGGCCGCACCGGCAAACACGACGGCTTTGCCGCCTATCAGTGCGCCGTTTTCGATAGGAACACCGCGACCGGAGGGCGTGTCCTCGCCGAAAAGGCGCTCAGGAGATGCGCGGGAATGCGGACACAAGCGGTTGCCATTCTGGAGGGGCTGCGAGAGGACGAGAAAACCCAGCAAAACGGCATCCTTTCTCTGCGCAACGCTCTCCGACTCGCGGAGTCGAACGCACGCAACACTCGCTTTCAGGTTGAGCGACAGAAACGCCTCGTCGACGACATGGATCAACAGACTACACTTTTGATAGACAACATGAGATTGGCGGAGCATCGCGAGGACGAAGAGGACATGGCGTTAAACAGATCCAAAAGGAGAGACTCGTTGTTCGACGACGAGATGGACGATCGAGAACGACATATCGCCTGTGAACCACGCTACTGGGATTCGGACACAGAATGGTGGGACGGGGTTTCGACGGAACACGAAGCGGTATGCAAGGATTATGATCCAGAAGTGCAAGGCCGTTACGACGATTGGCTCGCCGATTACAAGCAAGCGTGCCAGGAAGTCAGGAATGCGTCAGGCCCCAGCAACATGTCGATTTCACGAGCCAACGGACGGTTCTTGAGGAACGCTCGGGCTGCTTATGAGGCGCGGAGGGATGCTCAAGGTCCACGACGCCACACGAGAAACCCCGGAGAGAGTCAGAGAATGATCAAGCACGAGGAAGACGGCGGCAGACCGCTCCCGGTAGAGCGAAATCGGACGGAGGGCAGGCAACGCTGGGCAAGCGAACAAAGGCAGAGACGAAGTAGGGTTGAGGCCTGGGCTGCCGGCGTGCAGACTCCTACTCCGGGGCCATCCGTCAAACGGGAGGAAGATCCAAGGGACGTTGGAATTGCTTTCGAGCTCGAAGACGAATACGAAGATCCGGAGGAGGGCGACGGTGATGAAGACGAAAAAATGCATGTCCGGGACGAGGGCGACTACGACGAGGACGACGAGGGCAACGATTCTGCGCTTCCGCCGCTGGGAGTGCCGGCCGCTTTCGTGAAGCGCGAAGAGACTGCCGATGAGGCTTTGCCGATAGCCGTGGCTGCTTCGGACCGTGCGCAAGTAAAACAAGAATCGGAGCCGGAGCCGGACCCTTCTAGAGTCCAACGGGGAAACAACAGCGTTCCATTCGGAGCTGCGCCGGCCGCAGAAGCCTCGAATACATCCGCGGGCCGGCCGCAACGGACCACGCGACGGACCCGGAGGACACAACCGTACCCGACATGAAAGCTTTTGCCGACGTCACTACGCATTAAATCACTTCAAAATCTCAGGTTAAGCGCCACGGCGTGTTTCCACCAGTGTAGTCAGTGTACATGCAACAATCGGAAAAAAATCCCTGTCGAGGAGGGGAGTTTTTAACTCATGACCAAGAAACTCCACGCCGATTTATTTGGTGGACGCAGTGGGAAGACTTTGGATTCCAGTACCTTTACCAGGACCTTGATCGGACAGGCGGATGGAAATCACCCCGTGGCGGGAATGAGCGATGGAAAGCCGTACTGGTATAACATGATGGAAATCACGAATAACGATAGGAAGAGGTCCGGAAGCTGTGCTATCTCGTGGGCAAATTCGTAGAAAGCGACATGGGCGATGGGAAAAGATCAGGACTTCAGGAGGTAGACCAGTGGAAGAGGGGGTCAACACGTTATGAATCAAGACAGCACCGACTGCTGCGCCCCAGTTGATCCATACAAGCACCATGCCGAAGGGTGCTCAATCTCCTTCATCGCGACCGTGTTTCCTCTATTTTCTTTGTCCAGTTTCAATCGAGCGGCGCGGGAACGGGAGCGGGCCGGACGCAACGGAGCCCCCACGAACCCGTTACACCCGCACTGTCGCCTCCGACGCCGAAGGAACGCCTCCGGATCGAAAACTGCGGAAGGAACACGGTGCGCACTGCTTTTGCAAGACTTGTACAAAACCATAGACCTGACTTTATGAACGAATTTGCAGGGTACAGTGCCGTGACCCGCGACGACGCGTTGGGACCTCCTCCCTCTTGCCAGCATCACCTCGCCTCGGAGCTACCCCTGTCATACATCCCTCTGATAACAGGAGCTTCGTTTCCTGGGCGTCGTAACCGAAAGTGCGAGAGAGAAAGACAGAGTCGGCCCTCGGGGTGGCCTCGGGGCGGGGGGGAAACAAATCCCGCCGGGGCGGATGAGCTCACCTGAAGAGGCTTTCCCCTTTTCGGTTGCAATCTCGGTGGAGAAGACCCAAGCCAGTCCCCTGTTTTGTCGTTTTATGTGTACGGTTGCCCGCCCCCGGTTCTGATGGATCTATTCCGCCCATACCAATACTGACTCTGTATTGGAAACTAATTTTTCTTTCTCTTCTTTTCCTCTCTAGCTGAGCAACAGCTCGCTGCCAACGGCTGTGTCCCAAGTTATGAACGAATCGGCATACAAGGCATGTAATTGAATAGTAGAGGTTCTAGAAGTTCTTGCTAGGCTATACGGCTCAGGTTCGTATGCTGCCAGCGCCGAGTTTATTACCAGACCGCTGGGAAGAGACGCCAGTCCGACCCGTGATCCCCGGCAAACCTACTAACGTCGTACTGCATCGCGTGACAGTTGTGAAAGAGGGTCGGTGAGGCACATTCGTTCGTCATTGGTACATGTACGTACGCAGATGCAATAGGGTCAGTCAGGCACAACTCCGCTGCGTCTGCATCTGCATCTTTTTATCTAAGCATAATTGCACTACGCATACGCATACCTACCCAACGACGACACATATCTGCTCGGAAACCCAGAACCCAAGGTTCCAAGGTTCTGGTACTGCCCATCTGGCATACATAAGGAGTCAATGTCGCAGCGTCGCTAACTCGTCCCCGATATCCACCCAAGACCCTGGCAAGAAACGGGTCTCGCTGCAAATCTTGTCCCCAGCAATGAAGCAACAAGAGGATCGTGACCCTTTTCCCGAAGGTCCTGGGCCCCCGGTGGCTTCCAATCAAGTTGTACGGTGAGTTTGCTTTTTGACCTGACACATTCCCCCCTCGCCAACCCCGTCCACCTTTGATCCCTACATTTCTTCATACAACTCTCTTTCGTGACCCCCCCCCCCCCCCCCAAACAAAAATCTCCACACTCGAAAAGGAGAGATCCTGTTCGAACCGCGGGAAGAGAAAGGCGAGACAGCATTGTCACTCATGCAGGGCCTCTGACGTTAGCTCCGGTAATCCGGTATGGGGGTAATTGGTCTCCAAAATTGAACTTCATTACTCACATGGACGTAGCCACAACGGGTCCCCGGGAGAAAAAAACACAAGACAGGGACAAGCACGATCACAGGATCAAATCCGATCAGATTCGGGGGGGGGGGAAGGCCACGGAAAGGAAAGCCATTCCCGGAAGAAAGAGAGAGGCGTTGATCGCACGGAGGCAAGAAGCTTTGGTGACCGTTGCCGGGCCCCGGAAACAAATTCTCCAGATGGACCCGGAGGCCTGCCGCAACTGCGGCCACAGCGGCAAACACATCGCCTTCCTCGACCACCGCTGCGCGATCCACGAGCGCGACGACGCCGAGCGCGACAAGCTCCAGGCCGACGCCGCCCTGGAGCGCGCACGGGACCTCTGCGAGACGTCGCTCGACCTCATGAAGCGCCAGATGCAGGAGCTCGAGGACGCCAACGAGGCCATCGAGTCCCTCGCCAACGCCCTGGCCGCGGCCGAGGACCGCCGGGAGCGGATCCGGAGGGATCTCGGGACGCACGGGGACGTGTGCCTGACCGCGAGGTCGAACCTCGAGGCGGCGGAGGAGATGGCCATCGCCGCCGCGGGCCGGTATTTCGAGGCCGGACGTGCTGTCTCGGCGTTGGAGGAGAAGGAGCAGGAGCAGGAGCGGCAGAGACAGCTCTCGGAGCCGACGAGCTCGCGAGCTCGTAAGCCTCCGGTCGTCGGAATGGAAGAGGACGGGGGAAAGGGGGAGGAGGAGGAGGAGGAGGGAGGGGAGGACGCGAGGAGGTGGCAGAGATCCAACGAGCGGTTTTGCAAATGGTTGCGGCAGTCCGAGGCGCAGAGGCAGATCATGAAGTCCTCGTGGACGAAACTGCGTGTCGCGGAGAGGTTGGCGAACGAGAGCGCGGGCGACGACGACGAGCAGGTCGCCAGGCGAAACCGCGTGCAGGAGTGGACCGCTGCCAGACGGAGCGACGTGCCGCCGGAGGAGGACGCGACGTTCAACACCGAGGGCGCCGAGTCAGAGGTCCCGGTACCGGTCGCCGTGCCTCCCACGCCCGCGGCGACGAGATCGTCGGGTGCCACGAGGAAACCCGCAGTGATCAAGACGCGCGGACGAGCCGGCAGAGCTGCTGCTGCTCCGGTCACGGCGCCGCCATCACCGACAAAGACCACCGCGACCACCACCGGACGCGCGTTGCGGACGGGGAGGAGGGTGGAAAGCCAGACGAGATCCGAGCCATCGCGGCCCACGACCGCCACGAGGGCGAAGAAGGAGCCCGTAACGGCGAATCAGAAGGCTGCTGCGACGGCGAAGACGGCGGAGAGACCGCCGCGAACGACGAGAGCGGCGCGGACTGCGAAGGCGCCGCCACCGGCTGCGGAGATGGCGGCTGTTGTGCGGCCGGCTTCTGCGGGCGCGAGCGCGGGTTCCGGGACGTCCGGGAGGCCGCAGAGGGTGACGAGGAGGAAGTCAAGGGTGCAGCCGTACCCGCAGCCGCAGGCTCAGCCCAGATGGAAGTAGCAGTAGCGGGAGTGCGGGAAGAGAAGGCTTATGCCCCGAGAAGTCCAGGTGGTCAAATGAGTAGCAGCAGTGTTGTATTACTATGCGGAGTCGGCCGGTCTGGAAAACGGGAGCCCGGAAGGCGTCGCAGGCGTTGGGGGTAAGAAAGTCGCGATTTTTTCTTTCTGGTGAATAGATACCATTAATAGACTGGAACCTGTTTTTCATTTGTTCAACATGAGAAACATTGGCATGGCCAGAGCCGGAGGACTGTGTAAGCAAGGCGATGAAACCTGGTGATAACGATAATGCAGGTTTCTGGGGATCAAGATAATGAATGGCCATGGATGGGAAAGATAGATAGATGACTGAGCAACATGTCGTCATTCAAAACCTCTGTTGCGACATGCAGCCCGTTCCAATTCTAAAAGAACCTCCACACCGAATCCGCTCCTCTTCCCTTCTTGAAAGCGCTGTACCACTTGCACAACGGATACATGACCGCCATGATGAAGGCCCAGTTCAAGAACCAGACCCAGAGATTATCAACGCCGGCGGCAGGTCGCCCATCCAGCGGGGACGGGCTTCCAGTGTCGTGTCCGATCAGGTTGACTAACAGGAGGCACAGGCTCATGAGGATGAACATGTGCACGACGTAGAAGAACAAGGCGGAAGTGCCGTACGCCAGTATTGCCGGGAACCATCTCGTCGCGAACTTGGGCGGGATCGCCGTGAAGAACGCGAGCAGCAAGAAGGTCCCGGCGAGGGTGAAGCTGAAGAAGGCGAAATCGGGCGGGTACTTGATGATGTAGAAGAACGCCGCCGGTGAGGTGAGATACGGGTTCGCGTCTGGGTGCGCGACGTGCTCGGGCGTCTGGAGGCAGCCCGCGGAGAGGTTTCCGAAGCGGAGGACGCGGGTGAGGACGAAGAGGAGAAAGAAGGCCAGACCGGCCGCCAGGTTGCAGCAGACTTGCCTCGACACGGACAGAGGACGGGAGACGATGACGCGCGCGTACAGCAGGCCGAGGATCGCGAACGAGAGCCAGGCGAGAGGCGGAAAGGGCGAGACCACGCGCGGCGAAATCACCTCGAAGAACCAGAAGCGCCAGAAGTCGTTGGCGGTCGTTGCGTGGGTTGACGTGGTGCAGGTGCCGTTTGTTTCCGAGAGCCAGTGGTTCCACCAGATGGTGACGAAGGAGAGGACGAGGAGGAACGCGTTGTGGACGTGCCATGAGGTCTTCTCTGCATGGCGCGAGGGCTTGGTCTCGGACGGGGTGTGATGGCCGGAGTGGTCGATCAGAGGCGCCCTCTCACCCCCGTCGTCATCCTTGAGGACCAAGCGGTCGAGAAGGTAAGCCAAAGCCGGCTCCGTCGCGGCGATGCCGAGCCAGAGAAGCCCGACGAGGACGTAGTCGACGGCCAAGGCGACGAGGACCACGTTCATGAGCCAGAACCGGCCCATCGAGAAGACCAACCCGAGGACCACCGACACGAGCGTCAGCACCACGCCCCGGACGACGAAGTGCCGCGCCATCCGGGCCGGAGACCATCCCAGCTTGGCCCGCGACCGGCCAAAATACAGGACGCCCATGCCGAGCAAGAAGGTGAACCCCGGCGCGCACAAGTGCGACAGCGTGCGGATCACGTAGCCGAGCCACCACGTCCAGCTCTCGACGACGAAAGAGTCGCGTTCGCCCTCGTCGGGGCCGGTGGAATGGCGCCAGGCGTTGAGGCCGGCGGTGTTGTGGTCCATGGCCATGAAGGCCATCAGCAGCCCACGGAGGAGGTCTGGGGCGAGGGCGCGCTGGGGTGCTGCCGCGACTGGGTTCGGTGGTGGTGGTGATGGGTTCAGGGAGCCGTAGGCGTACCCGTTCGACGCCGTCGTCAGCCCCGTCGGGATGGCCTCTTCATCGGTCGGGGCGCCGGCGTCACGTTGAGGAGGCGGATGCCCTGTCGAGGGTTCATTGGAGTGTGTCGGGGCCATCTTGGCGGGATTACAGTTCGTCACAGGGCGGCAGACATCAGGTTCACGCAGGTGATATGGATGACGAGCGGGAGGAGAATGGCATTTATGGAAATCCGATGGAAGGGGGGAGGGGGGGGAGGCATTAGTCAAGCTCCGAGCCGCGCGCGACGTCTTAGCGCGACGCGATAGACCTTTTTAACGGCGGATCATTGCATTTGATGACGCGGGGTATACTACTTAATGAGAGAGACCTTTGTTCGATGCGGACTTTGGTTTGACTCGCGGTCCAGGCGGCATGTGGAACGAACATAGGGCTGGGGTGTCCATTCTTCAAGTCGGAAGCGCTGGTTCTACGTATTGACGGTTTACCATTCAATGTCTTCCGTGTTGTCATCGAAGAACGTTGGACACATCAGCGCTAGAGCTGCGGCGATTCATCGAAGCTGGCAGTTCAGTTGGAGACATTGCATGTGTGCGTGAGACGGACGAACACGAGCGCCGGATGCCCCGGTTTGCTCGTCAAAAGGTGCCACGGACCAACCCAAATTCCACCGCACCGGGGAAAACGCCAGTCATCCGCCGCGTGCAGATGGGCGGATCTCAGGCGCTTCTGCGCTCTGGGATGCAAGAGGTAAAGTAGTCAGACAGAATTGGGACGATGGTCAGCACCAGCGAAACTCCGCATGTCTACTCATTGGTGGCATCGGTTTGGCATTCAGGACTCTGAGTGTCTAGATTCAGAGAGAAAAGAGGGTTCTCAATGATTGTATACCATATCTGTACGAATTCGACGAATCGCTGTGCTATACTAGCCAAATCACCCGCGAGAATTTAGCGATTTCGCTGACGCAATTACCATACTACTAAGAGTAAATTCTAAGGAAGACGAACTACTCTTCAACCCATCCAGTTCAGTTCACCCGTCACAACCGGCAGCCAGGGACCTGGACCTTCGCCGTTGGTCAAGAACCGGCCCGAACAAAGACCGCAGCTCCGGGATTTTCTACTATCCCCGGAGCCTCTTCCCGGCAGGCACCCCGAACAGCTGGGGGCCTCCGGCGGGCTCAAATTTCCCCGAGGAAAGAATCTGTGAGATGCCATTGGAGAGAACTTCTGGGTTAGCCTGTTAGTGCCGAAGTCGTCATTGCCAAAACGAGGAGGGCTTCTGCGAGAACACCCCCCATCCTCCGGCGCCCGTTCCGAGTTCCGACCTCCGGGATGCCCCACTTCTCGGCATCACTCACGACTGAGATCGCCGGGAGGAATAAATGAATCCCATGGGCGACGATCGCGATGAGGCTCATACACGTTCCAGCTGTTCCTCGCAGTTCCATAAGAACAGTTTTTCTTTTTCAAAATGGCAGATAAGACAGATATTGAAGCCATAATCAAGAGCCTTACGCTCGAGGAAAAGGTGCGGTGCAAACCCCCCCCCCCCCCCCGACCCGAACTCACATCACGTAACTGATTTCCCATCACAGATCAGACTCCTCGCAGGTCGCAATTTCATGGAAACCGGCGACGTCCCATCCAAGAACGTCCCCGCGATCAAAACAACAGATGGGCCCAACGGCACCCGCGGCGCCGCGATCGACGGCAGCACAAAGGCCGCGTGCTTCCCCGCGGCCTGCAGCATAGCCGCGACCTTTGACCGGACCATCGCGCGCGACGTGGGCCGCGCCCTCGCCCAGGAGTCCAGGGCCAAGGGCGCGCGCTGCCTCCTCGCCCCGACGGTCTGCATCCACCGCCACCCGCTGGGCGGGCGCAACTTTGAGAGCTACAGCGAGGACCCCTTCCTGGCCGGGAAGCTGGCCTCGGAGATGATCCGGGGGTGCCAGTCCCTGGGCGTGTCGGCGACGATCAAGCACTTCGTGGCGAACGAGCAGGAGACGGCGCGGACGACAGTCGACGAGACGATTTCGGAGCGCGCCTTGAGAGAGATCTATCTCAGGCCGTTCGAGATTGCGGTCAAGGAGGCCAAACCGTGGGCCGTCATGTCTGCGTATAACCTCGTGAACGGCACCCACTGCGACTCGAATGAGTGGTTGCTCAAAGAAGTCCTGAGGGGGGAGTGGGGGTGGAAGGGACTGGTCATGAGCGATTGGGGCGGAACCAACTCCGTCGTCGAGGGGATCAAGGCGGGGATGGACATCGAGATGCCTGGACCGCCGAGGATACGCAAGCCTGCTGCCGTCCTGGAGGCGGTAGAGAAGGGTCAAGTCGCGGAAGATGTCGTTGATGAGAGGGTGCGCACTATTCTGGAGTGGACGGAGCGGTTGAATGGGTTCAAGGACCCGACCATCACCGTCGAGAAGGCCATCGATCGCCCCGAGCATCGCGCCCTTATCCGCGACGCAGGCGCGAGGGGCATCGTGCTCCTAAAGAACGAAGGCGACATTCTCCCTTTGACAAGAGAGAAGGTCAAGGGAAAGAAGATCGCGCTCATCGGGTATGCGAAAGACGGGCTCGCGCATGGTGGTGGAAGTGCCGGCGTCAACGCCCATTATCGCCTCCCACCCTGGGACGCACTGCACGCGGCTCTCGGCGAGGACGTCGAGTTCACATACGCCAAGGGCGCGCACAAGGAGCGTCTTCTCCAGCCGATCGCCGCCGACGGCAGAGTCGGCAAGATTGTCGGCCTTGACGGAAAGCCCGGCTTCAGTCGCCTGTTCTATGACTTTCACGGAAAGGAGGGCGATGAGCCGGTCTCGGTGGTGCACAGCTATCCCAACTCGGCCTACTCGCCGCTCGGATCACAGGAGTCGATGTGGAAGACGCTCGATGTCGTCGGCGACTTCACACCGTCCGAGGCGGGAACGCACTACATCGCGTGCTCGGGCATTGGCCCGACGCAGGTCTGGGTTGACGACGACGTCGTCTTCGAGCAGAAGGGCAACTGCGCCGATCCCATGGGCGCGCTGTTCCTCGCCGCCAACGAGCCCGAGATCAAGCACGCCTTCGAGGCGGGCGAGACGTACCGCCTCCGCATCCACAGCAAACCGCCCACCAAGATCGGCCTGGAGATCCTGGAGGGCCGGACCGGCGTGAGGATGGGCTTCGCCCTGGAGTCCGACCACGATGCCGACCTCCAGGGCGAGGCGGCGAGAGTCGCCGCGGACGCCGACCTGGCGATCGTGTTCACGGGACATGATCCGCAGTGGGAGACGGAGGGCCGAGACCAGGAGTCGTTCCATCTGCCGTGCGACCAGGACGGGCTGATCGACGTCGTGGCCAAGGCGAACGAGAACACGGTCGTGGTCAACTCGACCGGTGTCGCGGTGGCGATGCCCTGGCTTGACAACATCTCTGCGCTGGTGCAGTCGTGGTTCCCGGGCCAAGAGTGCGGAAACGCCATTGCCGACGTGCTGACCGGTGCCGTGAACCCGGAGGGTAAGCTTCCGGTCAGTTTCCCGGCCCGGGTCGAAGACGCACCGGCGCACGGGAACTTCCCGGGTGAGCGCGTTGATGGCCAGCTGAGGGTCACTTACGAGGAGGGGGTCTTTGTGGGATACAGACACTACGACCGGGTCGACAAGTCCAAGGTCAACTTCCCCTTCGGATACGGCCTGTCTTACACGAGCTTCTCGTACTCCAATTTTGCTGTTTCGAGAAAGACTGCGGACGAGTTCGAGGTCGCGGTCGATGTTACCAATACCGGCAACCTCGCGGGCGGCGATGTTGTCCAGGTCTACGCCGGCAAGGCGACGCCGTCGTCGGACTCGCCGGTCAAGGTGCTCGTAGCATTCGACAAGGTCCGCCTTGTGCCCGGTGAAAAGAAGACGGTGCAGCTCTCCGTATCGGCGAAGGACTTTGCCTCGTTCGACGAGGCAGCGCGGGAATGGGTGGTCGAGGCTGGAGAGTACCGCTTCGTCCTCGGCGAATCGGCAGCGGAGGCGGCCGCGGTGGTCCCGGTGGCGGTGGAGCGGGTCACGTACCGGCGGTAGGTCCGAGACCCGGTCAAAGCAACCCAATGATTGCAAGCCATGGGACCAGATTTTGCGGTTCAGATACCCGTGCGATGATGATTCTCAGACCAGATTCAATAATCCTACCAATGATGCACTTTCTCCGCAACACTCAGCCTCCCTCTGTGCATCCCTGCGCCACGGCGACACTTGTTGGTGCTGACTGTGGCCCGATGTTAGCGGTTTTCGGTTGGGGGAAGCTCTATTTGTCGATCATGTCCGAAGGATTCTGGCCCTTTTATCACTTGTCTGTTCCCACCTCAGCCTCGTTGACTGTCGGATTTCACTATCTTGTCTCTCCAATCGCGAGCTTATGGTTTGGTGACACACAACAACAACAACAACAACAACAACAACAACAACAACAACAACAACAACAACAACAACAACAACAACAACAACAACAACAACAACAACAAGGTCATCCAATATGCCTGCCAATTCTCGAAAAGGAGGCCCAGACCTCTCTATCGAGCTTGTCAACCCTACGACAGTTCTATACCCTGGAAGCGTCGTCCTCGGTCACATCGTGCGCGAGTCTCACATCGTCGCCCCCAGCGCCACCATCCGCGTGAAGCTGCAGGGCCGCGCCAAAGCCAAGCTCGTGGTCGACCGCGGGAACAACTCGAAGAGCTACTACCGCTCCCGCTTCGGCTTCTGGCGGGAGGATGCCATATCTGACGTGGTCCACGACGGACCGGTCCACGTCGCTCAAGGTCCCGGGGAGCTGCAGTCGTGGCCGTTTGCTCTGGCGCTGCCTACGCATACGAATGCGGGAGCGGTCAACGCGATGCTGACGGAGAAAAAGCGAGAGGCCTGTTTTCTGCGCGCATCCGGAGATCTGCGAGGCCAACTCGGCGTGCCGGAACAGCCTCTGCCGGGTACTTTCTTCTTCGAGCATGCGGGGTTTGGAAAAAGCTGGCACGGCTTCGTGGAGTACTGGCTCGAGGCGGAGATGATGGTCGAGGGGAAACGCAAGCCGGCCGAGGCGACGATGCCCATCAGAGTCTGGTCGGTTCCATCCCCATCGCCGCCCATCACCGACTTCGGGCTCGTCGGGCGGGCTATGGCCGGCTGTGTGTCGACGCAGCGGCTCATGCCCGGCATGGAAGAGGCAAAGCTGTCGTTCAAGCAGAAGTCTCAGAAGTTCTTCGGCTCGTCCAAAGTGCCCACCTTCCACTACTCTCTGAGGGTGGAATACCCGACGCGCATACAACTCGGGAACCCGTCCACGATTCCGTTCAGGCTCAAGATCACGCCCAACAACGAGAAGAGTTCCGACATCATCCAGGACGTACCACAGAAAGTGTTCATCAAGAGCGCGACGCTGGAGGTTCACAGCACTACGGCCGTCATCTGTCCGGGGTCTTTCGACCCGCATGAGGCGAGCAAGTCGAGGAAGGCGTGCATCGGCAAGACCAACAAGTTTGTCAACGAGGTAGACGGGATAGTGATCCCATCATCGACGAAAGAGGAGCCTCTTGATCTCGGCGCGGTATTGGGCTTGAGGATCGACACATCAGGCTCGGTTGCCGACGCGTCGAGGCTTGGAGCAGGGGCGTCTCTGATGTTGTGCCCTACATATACAACGTACTGTGTCCAGGTCTATCACATGCTGAAATGGGAGATCCAAGTCTCCATCGCAGGAGAGTCGTGGGAGTGCGGATGGCAGCAGAAGATCTTGGTCCTTCCTCCCGTCGACGCGATAGATGGGGGTCTTGGACAGCCTACGGCGAGTTTGGCTATCGAGGACTCAGTTCCGCCCTCGCCAAGGGAGGAAGAAGTCCCGGCTTATGATGGGCCGAGTACGGCTGCACCGGCATACGAGAAGGTGGCCAGTGGCAATGGGGAGGGATCGTCAACGGTTCATCGTAATACGAAGTCGTAAGAGACCGGCAAGGAGGGAAACAGGTAGCGATATATACTAGGGGGAGAGCCACTGCATGACATTTGATACCCACGGAAAACCTGTATTTAGCCTACCTTACGGAAAGGTAGCTGCTGGCAACCACTAGGCAATCATCCTTCAAGACATCCATAGACGCAACAAATATCCCTAGCTGATGCCGATGCGCCATTCGTCACCAGGCCAGTGGATCCTAACGTTCTTCTTTCCCAACCTTTCCGCAAACCGGCAATTATCAGCTTTGTTTCCATCTTCTTTATTCGGCGATCCCCCACAACGGGATTGGATTCGTCGGGGATGATACTACGATCCAAGAGCTCTTCCGATAAGAACGCCCTTGAGACTACAACATGGACAAATCTCAAGTCGATAGCCTCCTGGTGTTATTGATGCTTCAGCCGCCCGCCCGCAGTCTTGTATCCGTGGAATTCTTGATCGGGAATCCAGTTCGACTCATAATGGCTTCTGCCGAGAACCATTATCGGCATGTCTTCGGGTTATCGTGTGCGACGTTGGATACTTGCCGGAACATCGGGACATCATACGATGAACTGATTGAGCAAGTATGCGAGTTCGTGCAGAATCTGGTCCGTCAACGAACCGAAAATGCCAAACGCCTGAGGCCCTGAGAATCTCTACCTTATCCTGCATCTCGAGTCAGCACCTCGCAACCTCATACTTGTCAGTTTCGTATGTCTGCAGGGCATCTGCTTGCTCCTGGTCCATCACCTTGAAGGCGTGTCGCTTCACTGGTTCTGTGTTGATCTGGTGCATCAACAAGTGCTTTGTACTTTCCGCCCCATGTTGCCAGAGCACCGTAGCGTGCCGTTGCCTTGCGGTACTCGGCCTTGATTCCCAATCAGCCTTGAATGAGTTCGGGCTTTGCGAGGGTTCTATAGAAAAAGAACCATACCGGACACTCGTCCTGAGATAGCGAGAGCCTCCTGTCGTCCAGGCTTGTGGGTCGGTTCTGCGGAAGAGGTCCGTCAAAACCGGGAGTCGGATAGATCGAGGACCGAGGTTGCACACAAGTTCTTCACATACTTGTTATACCTAATGGAAGTTGGCTGGAACCTTGGGTTGAGCTTGGAAGATGTCCAGGATACTCTCCTTTGAGACCTCGCTCAGCTTGCAGAACTGAACAGGGTTGCCATCGTTGTCGATGCCGGGGAGAAAATCTGGCCTGTCCAGTATCTGTCTCATACTCCTAATCGTGACAGTAGCGGTCGAGCGGTCCCCCGAGCTCGAGAAGGTACATGGCTGGCCTGGCATTTCCAATGACCTTTGCCGGGCAGTTTTTGGTGATCGCATGTAGTTCGCAAGAGTACTCGTACGCTTCCCTGTCGTAACCTCGAGCTTCTTTCTCCTCGCATACCATATCCCAGTGGAAATCGGACGCGGTGTTATGCCCGAGGTTGGTTCGGTATTCTTGGATTTTTGAAGCTGCTTTCGCGGATACAATCTCGCAACTCGGATTTCATCTAGGTAAGGCCAGATGACCCTAGTTCATTTTCCCTTACGAGGTAACGCGAGGGAGTGTTGAGGTAGGAAACTTCGTGGAAGTACACCGACCGTCCAACTTTGGGTGGCCTCTCGGAGCAATATGTTGAGCAACCAAAGACTTTTCAAACCTACTGTTCAGTAATGGCTGCAATCCGGAAAACAAAGGACCACAATCCGAATCCCACGAACGTGCAAAATGACATATTCGTGGTAGCCCAGCGCAACTGACGTTATCCACAAGTTGTATTTGTACATATACAAACGAGACTCAAACTAGTGTATACAAGAAAGGAGAGAGAGCACCAGTAAAGAACGAGACCAAATGGCCAGGTTCTATCATCAGATTGATTGCCTAGCTAAGATACTCCCCGACGAGGGCAAGATTGATGATCGAGGCCAATCCGTACAATGCCGCGTCGTTGGTCGAGATCCAAGCGGCCTCGTCAATGGGCGTAAGCACTGCGCTGCCGTTGAAGTGGACAGTGCTCCAGGGCGACGAAGCCTTGAAGCCGTCCGTGTTGAAGAACTCGTTCCAAGCGCGGGCGGCCAGGGTCGCGTTGTTGTGGCGGTGCGCGGCGTACGCGGTGAGACGAGAGTGGCCTTGCTTGAGGTTCAGGTTGCCGAACGACTTGCCGTAGCGAGCGGTCTGCTCAGCGGCCCCGGCGCCGTAGTAGTACGAGTAGTCGTACCAAGCGGCTTCGAACCCTTCGGGCACCTCGTCTCCGGCGTGCTCGACGAACTCGGCGACTACTTCGAGGAGACCAAAGACGGCGGACAGGTGAGAGACTGCGACGAGACCCTCGTTGTTGGGGTCCGCAGGGGGCGGGCCGAGGGTGCCGTTGGCAAGGCTGTACAGGCCGGAGCCGGTGACGAACCCGTTCTTGAGCTTTGCGATACTCGACGCGGTGTTGACCAGCTTGGTACGTGCCTCCTCCCAGCGGGGACCGCGGCGCTCCCACTCGAGCAGCCAGCCGGCCGCGAGGGCGGACCAGTCGGTTCCCAGTCCAACGGCAACCGAGGCGTTGGGTGTAGGGACCCAGCCGTCGGTCCGGACCTTCCTGTTGGGGTCGAGGACGCCGTAGGTCTTGTCGGTGTCAAGGAGCTCCTCGATGAGCTCACCAACACGCTCGTCACCGCCAGAGACGTAGTAGAAGACCTTGCGGTACTGAGGAGTCGAGATGCGAGCTTGTTTGGCGCTGTCACCCCAGTGCTGAACGCCATGGCGAGTACCGAGTCCCTTCCACTGTCCCAAATGGTAGACATCGACCTCACCGGTGTGGCGGACCAGTGCCTCGGCGAATCGGTAGACGTCCTCACGCCCGGTACGGAGGAAGTAGTTCCAGAAGAACAAATCAGGCGAAAGTTCGGAGTTGTCCCAACCGTACCCGCCTACATCGAAACGCCACTGATGTCGGTCAGGGTCGTACGTATGGATGAAATCACCGTGATCCCAGAAGCCGTACCATTTGCGCTGCTCGACTTGGCCCTCATAGAACTTGAAGAGGAAGTCGAGATGGTTCTCGATCGCAGTTTCCTGGGCATTGGGGGTCGCGCTCGGGGGCGCCCAGTAGTTTCCAATGGCCTTCGTCTCAGCAAAGTACTCGGATTCTCCGAAGAGTACGGGAGGGTTGTTGGTGTGCTCAGTCAAGTCGGAGAGGAGCGTTCGGTTAGGAGTCTGCTCGAACCCGTACAGGAAGATCTCGTTGGTACGAGCGACGCCGTAAGGGGTGTCGAATCCGTCTTCCCAATCCTCGTAGGTGATCTCGAGAGCATCGAGCTGATCGGCGTAGTCCTCCTGACCGAGGCCATCGTGGAATGGGCGGAGGTCCAGAGGGGGAGCGTTGGGGCTGTATATCCACATGGTGATCTCGCCCTTGTCGGTCGCGGCGTTGGTGATGTCGATGCCGGTCGGGTATCGCTTCCAGAAGTTGCGCAGACCAACAGCAAGGCCACCCTTGGTGGCGCCTCCGAGGTATGCGAGGCCGCCGGCCCGAGTGCTACCGGGAATGTTGACCCAGCCTTGGCCGGCCTTGGTACGCTTCTTGAGCGTGAATCCATCAGGCGACAGCTGAGTCAAGCTGTAGTCGCTCCAAGTAGGGATCCAGTGAAGTCTCGTGGTGACTCTCTGGTCCCAGGTCGCGGCATCGGCGAGCTCGACGCCTTCGAATTGATCGTTTCTGACTTCAGGTCCAGGATCTCTCCTCAAGCCGGTAATACCCTGAACGGCTTCGCTCAGGAGACCTCCATCGACACCGGAGATTCTGACGTGGCGGTTGTATTGCTCCTCCACGTCAAGAGGAACCTCGAATCGGATACCGAGACCGGTGATGAAGTCCTCCTCGGCCTTGCCATCAAAGATAACGGTATGCACGATGCGAACAGCCTCGGAATTGGCGTAGGCATAGAATCGCAGAATAAACGGAAGCCAGTCGGCATGGCTGCCTTCACCCTGGGTCTTGTGCTTGCCTCGGACGGTCACGAGAGCGCGCGCGACATTGTCCTTGCTGACGGTAACTTCCTCGATGTTGCTTTCGAAGTTGAAGTAATCGATGCCGGACTGACCCTTGGCCTCGGCGTAGTCCTCGACGCCAGACTGGGAGTGCAGAACCAGTCTACCGTTCTGGCCGACAACTTTGCCAGAGGCCGTCTTAATCTCGCCGACTACAACGTTGCCAGACTTGGGGAACGAGATGGAGAGCTTGCCGGTGTCGACGCTCACGACGTCCGACGAGTCGGTCACGGTGAGGCCGCTGCCGGACTGCCTCTTGGAGCGGGCGAAGCGGGCCGTCGAGTTGGCCGAAGACGCGCTGACGGTGTACTCGTCGAGGATCGTGTCGGACTCGGGAATCGCGTGGGCCGACCACTTGATGGAGCCGTCGGGCCAGTAAGCCGTCACCCACGACTGCAGCGTGCCGCCGCCGGAGATGGTGAAGTCGGTCGAGTTGGGGTAGTGTTTGCCCTTGGCCCACGGCAAGCCGAACGTCGTACCAGCGTTGTAAGCGGGCGTGCGACCGAGCCATTTGACGTTGGCGCTGTCGCCGGTGCTGTTCTGGGCGCCCGCCGAGCCCAAGAGGCCGGTAAGGGCCACGAGGCCGAGGACGAAGCGAGACATCCTTGGTCCAAGTGACGACGACAACAAGGAAAGGAACGTAGCGGTGGCTATTGTCTCAGCAGAGAGGAAGAGGAACGCGGCCGTCGCGTCCTATTTCAAGGTACGACTCAAGTTCTCGGGACAATGGGACGCGAACGATGTGTCAACCGTTGCCGTGGTCAAGTCTTGGCTTGTGGCACTCGCTGCTGGAGATGCCATCATCTGGCGCGGTGATCTTTTAGGTCACGCTTTGGACGGACCAACGTGGCCAAGACTTGGCCCGACGCAAGTTCTCAGCGTGATGATGCCATCCCTCGGCCCCCGTCCTGCTCGGCAGCGCGCGCGTGAGAGTTGACGCTGCCCTGCCGCTAGATCTGCAGGTTAGATTGTGGTCAAGGGTACCCCATGGACTTTGCGTCGTTCCGCGAGTCGTTGTTGGCCAAACAAAGCCTAAACAGCCGCGGCCAGCTTCGAGGTAGTTTTGGGAGCTTTCCCAAAAGCTTGGCTGCTTCGGCGCAATTGCACCGATGGCGGAGGAACGGAACCGGGGAAAGGGTCCAACGTCAACGACCTCCCTGACGGGGCAATTGGACCGGACTGCCCAGGTCCCGCAGGTGTTCCACCGAGGAACCGACGAGGGAGGGGAGCTTGGGGCATGGGATTGAATTGCCTGTCCAATGGGAACAAACCGAGGACGACGCGGGGTAGCGAACTTGACAGCGAAGATGGTTCATTGAGAAGCGAGATTAATAAACTCCTAAGAAATGCGCAGTGCTCGCAGTGACACCGGGGTTGGAACGGGGCCAGAACGGGGCCAGAACGGGGGACCCTCCGGCTGAGAATTAGCTTCTCTACGACTCCAATCACGCAATCTTGCGCCATTCCGTGTTGCCTGACGAATTGATGTTTGCATAGTGCAAACACATGCCCGGCGACAAGAGTCGAGGCGTGTTTTTACGCATTGAAATTGCGTCAGCGGAGACTCGGACGTAGGTACATGATCACCGAGGGCATCGTTGCTGCGAAAAAGAGTAGAAACTAAGAGCCCGGCTGCCGGAATATCACCGAGGTGGCCCTGCATGGCGTCGAGACGAGACGGAATGTCGTGATGGTTTGGGACCACATCTTATCATACTTTCATCGACGAAATCTACGGTCGCGAGAATTTTGACTCCCGTCGCCACATCAAATCGCGGCGAAAATGGGGGTGTGTATGTTGTCTTCAGAGAGGCCGGCCTGCCATTGAGTTGCATAAGCCACCGCCGTAAGGCCGTCACGTATCGCTGAAATCAACCCCCCACCCCCCCCCTTTTTTTTTTTTAAACGTGAGCCTCATGGTAGATTACTATCTCTCTGCGTGCCAAGACTGTGAAGCTTATCTGGGCGGTGCGGGCCGACATCAATATACATGTAGGGAGACGTCTTCCTCCAAATCCCATAAGATCTCGTTTCGTTGCACTCATAGAGTTTCAAGAGCAAGAGAGCTCGCTTTCCGGGACCCTACCTAAAGGTACCAGGGACAAGGACTCATATCGGAGATCTACGATGCACACCTGGAGGGAGGGGTGCGAACTTCCCAGGGCTTGTGGCATCGTCTGAGCCATACACCCACGCCACTGCGATCGAAGACACCGAGAAACAACATACCACCTCCTTAGGCCCTTATTCGCTGATCTAATGTCGCCCCTTTGATGACTTAAACAACGCCTCAATAATACACCATCGAGACTTTGATGAATCCATCTTACTCCTAAAGCTACAGTACTGACAGCTACCCGCCTCGAGGCAGTAACTCATTGTCTTGTGAAGAGACTAATAAGTGAGTTTAAATCGTTAAGGAAAGCCCAGTATATTGCAGTATACTTGTGTGAATAGAATTATGTGAGGTGATGAGGTGTTTTTTGATACTCAAGGATGTCATCTTCTCTCAATCTCTAGATACTAGTCTCGAGCTAGCTGTGAACTTCAGTTTCCACGAAGTTCTCATGGGTTCCCAACACGATCTTCTCCGTCTTGCGAGCCACGTCTTCAGTCAGCCCATCTTCGTTGCCGTCCAAAATTGCAGCAGCCTCCTCCAGACTCATCTTGCCCGTCTCGACAAAGAGAAAGTACACCACCACAGCTTCAAAGGCCAGCCAAACATCGCAAGTGATGTAGTATTTCCACCTGGAACTCGTCACGCCAACGGGGTTGGCGTCCTGATTGAAGATCAAGTCGAGAGCAAAGAAGAGGTTGTACGAGACCAGACCCTTGGCGCGAAGGTTGAAGGGTAAGATTTCCGCGGCGTATGTGACCTGTAGAGCACCCCCATCCGACGTTGAACACGACGTTGAACAGGAAAATCATGGCCAGGACGCCCTTTGCCAGTTTGCCAGGGCTGGTGAATCGCTTCCGGCAAGGTCTGTCTGCTGCTCGTATGTTGCCTGAAGAGCGGTCCAAGTCACGTAGCAAGCCAAAGAGCCGAGGGTCGAGACGAGCAACATGGTTCGTCGACGGAACCGGTTGACCAAAAACGACGCCATCAGGCCCCAGATGAGACCCCAAAGTGCCATTAATGTGTTGATCACGGTTTGGGTATCTTGCGACGTGTAGCCGATCGAGTACAGAATCAGACTCAAATAGTATGAAATGAGCCCGATTCCACTCTGGAGAAAGCATGTCAGCCAAACTTGTCACAGTGACTCCACACAAAATACTTACACATTGTGAGAAGAAGCCAACTGCCTGAAAACCAACTGCCTGAAAACCGACTGCCTGAATGATGAAAAACAGCCTTCGATTTCCCAGTGTCTGGAAGAACGAAATGTACGACATCGACCGTGAAGCCTCTCGACCTCGAGCCGTAACGCCGTCCTAATCTCCTCCATCTCCAACGGCACCAGGAGATCCGAGGCGTCGCCGCTCGCATGATACTTGACGATCAAAGCCCCGGCTTCGGCATCTCTTTCTCTCGAGACGAGCCACCTGGGCGACTCTTCGATGAAGAGGCACAAACCCAGCTGAACGATGCTCGAAACTCCCTGTAGGATGGAGGGGATGCGCCGGGCCGCTCGGGAAGCGCCGTCTTCATTCGCTAGGCAGGGAGACACACAGCCCGCCAGTGGAGTCGCGAGTGCCTCGTTGTCGGCAATGACAGTCGGTTCCGGGGCAATCCATCGGGCGAAAGCCTTCCGAAAGAGGTACCATGGCGGATATGCGGTGCGTGACGTGACCTCTCAGGGGTGCGGAAATACCACCCGGTCGTGACATCTATCACTAACGATGCGGGTTGGTATCAACCAAGTGAGTGGCTCGCGTGTAAGCGAAGCCGAGGTTTAGCCCCGGGACCTCCTACATGGGGCCACTGCTGCGGACAAATATGCGGCCTCTTCCCCCGCAGATCCAGTGCTGGTCCACCCCCGCTCGAGCTCAGATTGCTGGCGCAGCGGCGCCGATCCCAAGTTGGGGTATGTAACCGTACCAGGGCCCGGAGATGATCCACCGGTTCCGGGCCGGTTCGGACCGGGGGTCGAACGGGATGAATTGGGATCCATGATTGGCGGATCCGGTGTTGACTGCGAAGGCAGGATAGAAGTGGAGGTAAGGCGCTGAGAGGTCGGCGTGAGGGGTTCACGAGGATGCCTTGCACGTTCCCCAGACTGAGCATTTAGCGGCATCGGTCTGCGTGTCCCTCGGGACGAATGTTTGGCCGGGGTTGAGAGAGGAATTGTAGATATATAACGGCACGTGTCGAAGGGTTGACGATGACCTGATGCGTTTCTGGACGCCTTGGTTGATGTTTGGTTCCTTCGTTGCGACAAGATGCATGCCAGATTAGCGGTCGCTTCTTTGTTGACCTCCGGCTCCATGCTGGGGGCCTCCGCCGCTAGCAAGCCGAAGCTCTCAGCCAGTAAGTGTAGTCCGAGAAGCAAGTCCAAGAGGTTCAGATGAACTTACATCTTTATTCCAGACGCCCAAACTCTGTTTGACTACTCGATGGGGGTCCAGGATTCCCGATGGGACGATTCGTACAAGCTGATCTGGTACCAAGACAAGGGACCGTGGTCTGTCAGGTTCACTGCGTGGTACACAGCGGGTCTCCTCCAACGCAACGAGGGCGACGATGTCGAGAACGCAAAAGCAGCCATTGAGAACATGTGAGAGCCCGGCCATTCGAGCCCGGACATTTTGACGGTCTTGAGGAGGCTGACGGACGACTTTATAACGCAGCTTGGCGAGTCAGATGAAGAGCGATTACGAGTCGGCTTGGTACGGAACTTTCAAGTTGTCTCCTGACGAGCCCGACCCGACGCCCATGTCGACTCTTTATCCTCCAAAGATCTACGTGAGTGGATGCCACCCGCGTGGAAAACTTGGACGGACGTGAATGCTTATGCCGACCTCAGACTACATACGACCCCAATTGGAGAGAGTTCATTGGGTAGGTCGGTTCGCAAACACCCCCCTCGCCGTCGCCCTCTTTGCTGTTGTGGTCGTCGATATCGTCGTGGTCGTTGCCGCAGTATTCCCTTTTTGCCGTTCATCATCGTGCTAAGAACACACACGTAGAACGCAGCTCATTCAGGATGTCGAGCTTTACTCCGATCTCCTCGGCGAAGACCTAGTCCAAAAGATCGAAGATGCCCTCGAGATCCAGGCTGTCGGCGCCATGAGACGCAACGGCAGCTTCCCAGAAGATGACAACCTCATCCTGGGCTACTCGAACCCAGGGCTCATGCGCGCTCTCACGGTGGGCTGGATCGGCGCGCGTCGCCAGAACTCCACCTTGGTCGACTTCGCCAACAACCAAGGCACCGATCTCCTGAAGCTTTTCGCGTTCGACGGCTCCAACACGCTGGGCGAATACAACGCCCCCAACTACTACGGCATGGACGTCTGGGCCCTGGCCGCCAACGTTGCCTACGGACCCCGCAACGCCACGCTCACCAGGAACGCCGAGCTCATCTTGACGAGGCTGTGGGAGGACGTTGCGCAGCATTACAACCCGTATCTCGGCAACCTCGTCGGACCCTATGACAGGGCCTACACCCGCGACATGACGAAGCATTCTTCCATCCTGCCCATGTACTGGTGGGCGATGTTCGGTCGCGAGTACGGACCGCAGCCACCCAAGGGCGAGGGCGACCTTCTTTTCGACGCGGCGCAGGGCGCTGCGATCTCGCTCGTGGCCGAGACGGTTTCCAACTTCATCTCGAACGGCACCGCCGGAGCCCTCAAGTCAAAGGGGTCGTGGAGCGGCTCGCGCAGCCTGACGAGGGTGATCAAGGACGAGCTGGAGACGGACGTTACCCGCACCACCACGTCTTGGATCAGTGCGCCTCTCATGGTCGGCGGCCAGAGACTCGCCGAGGAAGCGAACCGCGGAAACCAGTTCGTTCCGGCCATCGCTCACTGGGCTGCCGACCCGGCCCATGAGCCGTGGCCGTACATCGGCTTCTTTGTGCTGTACCCGTCGGCTTCGACCATAGATGCAACCGCAGGCGACAAGTTCTTGAGCGTTTCGTACCCCAACAAGACGCAGGAAGGTTCCGACATGTTTACGTTTGCCTTGTCCGGAATCCCGCCCTCGTGGACGTTGGGAGGAAAGACCATCACCGGACTCGAGGATCTGCCGTGCCTGAGCGTCGACGTATCCGCGCCGGGCTTGGAGAAGCTTCCCGTTTCTTACGGTCAGCAGCTCAGGAACCATTGGTACTACAATGTTTCCTACGCGGTGCCGCCCGACTTCGAGGGTGTGCCGCAGGTCAACTTGACGATGGAGTACACGTGTGAGATCTACTAGACGCAGCATGAATGGATGAGTTAGACGCGACCTTTTTTTTTTTTTTTTTCGTATAGCTTTGATCAATGAGAGCTGGCGGAAGCATCGTGCGTCCCTTCGATCGAACGCCATAACCTGAGCCGGGCGATTGGACCTGCAGCTACAAGTGAAGGCCGTCCAAGCCTCAAAGTGAGTCGCGCTTATCCTCATCGCACCGATGATCCTCGTCACTCCTCAACTTTGACTTTCACCGCTCATTCGTGGACCGTCTGCTGTCCATAGTGTGGAGGTGAGAGCGGTGAAGAATGAGCAGGTCGAACTGAATCATCAAAGGGAATGATTGGGTTCACTTCCCCCGAATCAAGGTAAGGAGGTGTCGAAGGTGATATGCGGCCATCGACAAGGACAATAGCCATTCTGAGTCTGAGGCCCGGACCCGAGTGGCGAACCGAGAACGAAGACCCGAGACGGCGCATTGATGCGATAGGGGCTTCCGGGGGTCGGGCGGACTGCGGGCTAAGCGCACTCCAGAGAAGAGGTCTCAAGCTCACATCACGATGGCTCCTCGCGATATGGCGAGAGATAAAGCCACCGGACATTTGGTGTTCTCAATCAATTGCGTCGATTTTCTCATCTCACGCATCTCACCGCTCATGTCAAGGCAGGCCAATTATGAGTTTCAGGCCTGGAACCAGAATTCCGTCTTCAGCGCCTGCGACTCCGAGGGCCGGGGTCCCCTGCCGTTTCGAATTGAGTGGACGACGGGAACTTGAATGGATTGGGGCAGCGATACTGTAGCAAACACCAATGAAAGAGGCTTCACGACGGATGCACGAAGCACCCTTCCAACCAGTCAAGTTCTGTGTATTTCAACTGCAACACTCTGTGTGCTCTTTCTTCTCGTCTTTGTACAACAGCCAGCCGCCACCAACCGATGCCAAGTGAACATCCGAGTCCTCCAAGAAACAACACAACACTAACACTGCACGAGGACATGATCGACGCAGGGCCGACGGCACTAGTCGGGTCCCACTCATTGTCTCAGTCAGGCGCCGTCTCCCTACGAAAGGGGGAAAAGAAGGAGAAGAAGAAGCTCAGACGCTCGCGTCTCAAACCCGGCTGAAGCCTTTCCCCCCCGTCGGTCTTCGGTCCTCCCAACCAAACCCTGAGACCAACTTGTGAAGACTCAAGGCCCAAGGACGGTCCGCCGTCGTGTTCCCCCCACTGCCTGCAAGGGGACCAGGCTTCATTACCAGAGGACCCCCCCCCCCCGGTCCTCCGATCCTCCCGATCACCCGGCTAATTTCCACGTCGGCGGCGTCCGTTTTTCATTCCATGAAAAGTCTAAAGACTGGTATATCCGACCACGTCGCCGCAATCCCGTGGCGCTTCTTCCATCAGCCGCTCGCTCCAAACCACCCACCCCCCCTGAACGACGTTGTGCCCGCTGAGCGCGTGTTGTTCTCACGGCGTCGTCCACTTCCCTCACTCACACGCACATTACCACCGGGCAATGTGAACCGCCATCTATGAGAGAGGGAACAAGAAAAGAAAAAATAAAGGCAACAGCGTGATAGGTGAATAACCCAGGCCCAGCCAGGACTCCGGCGCGAGACCACCGTGGGCAGCTGCTGAGGACCGGAGACGACAAATGGGCGCCGCCGTCGAAGGAGGCCGACCGGGGCCTCGTCATCCCGTCGTCCCCCCCTTCACAGACGACCCGGAGACCGAAGCCCCGACGCGGCGCGGCAGCGTGGACGAGGAAGCTCGGCTCATGGACGCCGAGGAGTTCGAGCTGGAGCCCCGGAACAGCAGCGGCTCCAGCACAACGTCGTCGTCGTCGTCGTCGTCGTCGATACGGCGGCAGAAATTCCCCGCGACGAAGAAGCGGCACTGCATCGCCGGCCCTCAACCGCCGAGGGTGCACAAGATCCAGCCCGTCCTGCCGTGGGCGCAGGAGGCGCCCCCGCGGCTGCTCGAGCGTCTGGCCCCGACGCCTCGCCGGAAAGCCGGCGTCGTCGCCGTCTTCTTGACGCTCTGGGCCGTCGCCTTCTCCATCCCGCTCGCCTCGTCCCGCGCCGTCAAGGACGGCTTCGGCAAGGACGTGCTCAACCTCGACTGCGCGGACGCGTTGTGGGAGTTCAAGAACGGTTGCGGCCTCGACGGCGCCGACTGCCGCCCCTTCTCGAACTCGTCGTTTTCCTTCAGGTGTCCGGCGAACTGCATGGCCCACAAGCTCCTGAACCCGCACGCCGTCGGGCCTCGGGAGATCGTGTACGAGCCTCTGGTGGTCGGCGACGGGGTCTACCGCGGCGACTCGATGATTTGCGCGGCGGCCATTCATGCCGGCATCGCGAGCGACTTGAGCGGAGGGTGCGGACGCGTTCATCGGGTCGGACAGCACGAGAGGTTCAACGGTTCGACCAAGAATGGCGTCGCGACCATCTCGTTCGACTCGTACTTCCCGCTCTCGTTCACCCTGTCGGCGGACCCGACCCTTCGGTGCGGCAAGAGGGATCCTCGACAGCTTCTTCTCCCGACTTCGCTCCTCTTCACTGCCGTCTTTTCAATCTTCACAACGTCCCCCGCGTGGCAATTCTTCGTCACATTCCTCGGCATCTTCGCTCACGTCAGTTTCGGCTCCGACCCCCCGACCGCATCCCGGCACGTGGCCACCGTCCTACCGGACCGGATCTCAATGTTCGCCGGACGACTCCTCCCTGCGGCGTTCTGCGCCGTCGTCATGTACCGGATCGCCGTCCGACGGACCCTCGACGGACTAAAGGCCCAGTTCGAAAAGACGTTTCTGTGGCTCGGAGGGTTCTGGTTCGGTGCTCTGTCCAACTACACCTTCGCCTGGATGCCCATCCAGCGCCTCACCGCCCACGACATCGAGTCTCAGCCCGGGGCCAAGCCCGCGCTGGCGCTCATCCTCACCATCCTCGCCTTCGTCATGGCGAAACAAGTCTACTTCTTCTGGCTGGAGGGCAGGCTTCCCAAGTTCCTCGCCCTCTACGCCCTTTTCCTCCTCGGCATCATCGTTGGGGTATCGATACCCGGCGTCGACCTGCGCATTCACCACTACATCATGACTTTCCTCCTCATCCCCGGCACCAGCATGCAGACGCGTTCCTCGCTGTTCTACCAAGGCATGGTCCTCGGGCTCTTCGTCAACGGCATCGCCCGCTGGGGCTTCGACTCCATCCTGCAGACCCCGGACGCACTCCGCGAAGACGGCCCGTTCAACTCGCTGCTTCCAGAGATGGCGAGACCCATCATCTCCTCCGGCTCGTTCGAGCCCAGCATCACCTTCAGCTGGAACCTTTCGGCCGGCGCCGCTGCCGAGTTCGACGGCATCAGCGCTCTGGTGAACGATGTTGAACGCCACCGGTACTACTTCGCGGACGGAGACGCCGAGAACGAGTTCGTTTGGACGCGCAAGCCCAAGATGGCGCTGGCGCTGCCCGAGTATTTTAGATTCGCATACATGAAGGACGGCATCACCTTAGACTACACTTCGGCCGGGACCTGGCTCGCGAACGGCACCTGGTTGACGCCGCCTCCGCAGTAGGAGCGCCAGGTTAATTCCCTAGAGCATACGGCATTTTACAGAATGGGTTGGGTTCCTTTCTATGTAAGGAGTATTATGTAAGGAGTAGGAGCGATAGCGACATTTGTCTTTTTGGTGCACTTAATACCACTTGAATATGGGCGTATGTGGAACAAGGGAGGTGATGGCATGGCCTTCTTTTGTTGGTGACCAGTCGCCGTGATTGAAAATCGAGGTACCGCTGTCGTATTGTCGGCAACGCCCTGGGCATGGGCCCTGGAGTTGACATCCAATGCTTAAATGACATGAATCTGGCAATTCGGACCGCTAAACGGGGCCGATTGCCGATATTGTGCTGCATCTGGAATTCATTCCGTTTTCTGTTAGTGGTTCCGTAGAAGAAGCTCCTGTTCACTAACATTTCATGCCCAATGCGGAGTGGGTCGTGCTGCTTCGGTGTGTTGAGTCACTGCGTCATTGACGCCCATATATAAGAGCCGCCGCGACTCATTTTGCTCAGATTCTAGTCTTGAAAGATGCCGAGGTTTGGTCGTCGTCTGGAGTTCGTCTCAAAACAAGTAACGGACCTGCACCAACTTAGCAGAGGCGAAATGTCAAAATCAAAGGTTCAGTTGGTCCCGTTCGACCCCGAGTCCCTCGATCATGCAGCCAGGATGGTGCAACAGAGAACGGAATGTGGCTGGCATTTTGACAAGGTGCCCGTGTGGCGGGAGGAGCAAAGATCAGGGTTGAAGTGTATCTATTGGATAGTGAGTCTTTGCTCTTTTATGTTCTCAGTATTGTCGGGTTCTATGTAAGCTTACAGTCTCTCAGCTAGTTCACCCAGAAGACCCCGAAGCGGAGACTAAGTTGTCAAAGCACACAACCCTCTTCCCCAAGGTTCAGTTTCTCAGCTTGAATCGGCATCCCTTCTCACATAGGCGCGTCAAGGCTCATGAAATTCTATCAGGAAGAGGCACCTCTGAAAGACACGGCGGCTACCATGCGCGCCACCCCGAGACGGCCGACTCACACCGCCTTCATCCCCGTCGGCCACATCTCGCTCGACGTCGATAACCCACCAGCGAGACGTCTCGCTCTACCCATTCCCTCGGAGAACCTTTACTGGATCAAGAGTCTCTATGTCTCCTACGCGCTGCAGAGCTGCGGTGTCGGAAGGGCTGCCATGGACGAGGTCGAGGCCATGGCGACCCGCGCGCCGCTCTGCGCAAAAGTGCTCGTCTTGGACACGGTGTGCAAGGAGGATCAGCACAGAGAAGAGATTGTGTCTCAGCTCCATGGGCGCCCTCCGGCGGTGAGGACCATGTTTTTTTCCTTTATGACTTGTTGCCGAGGACTAATGCTCCAAATGTGTCGAATAGATGTCTACCGAAGAGTGGTACGCGAGGAGAGGATATCGGGTTATCTGGAAGGAGCTGAACTTCTATCCCGAGTTTGACAAGGATGGGAAGCCGTTGGGTAGAAGCACAGTTTTCATGCGCAGAGATCTGGTCCAACTCCCCGAAAGATGAATGATAGTCACCCTGCACTGCAGTTTCTGCTTCGAATGTCGAAATGGTCTGTTTAATCACGATTTGCTTGCGAATCTATCTGGTGTGGCCATGGCAAGTTTCATTCTTCCGGCTCAACCCAATCAACATACCCCTTCCACTTCATCTGCATGACGGCAAGCGTATCCCCCCTCGCCCGCTCATTCATCAACTCCATCTTCATCAACTTTTCATAAAAACGGAACAGACTTATCCCAGCTGGCCGTGAGGAGCACGCCCCTGCGCAGATGCGGCATCGACTCCAGCACCTCCTGCACTCTCCCGACCAGCCACGTTCCCAGGCCCCTTCCCGTCGTCGAGGGGGTGGACCCATACGTCGGTGACGTAGGCAAAGGTGACCAAGTCCGTGACGACGCGAGCGAACCCCAGGGATTTGGGGTGTGATGGTGGGTCTTTATTGGTGGCAGTAGTTGTGGTTGTGCCGGACGCTTCTTGTCGGAGCACATCCTCGGTCGTCTCGAGGGGGCGTGTCTTGGAGGTCGTACAGGGCGAAGCAGAGCGAGCTTTGCAGCGCCAAGTGCATGAGAGGCTCTGGGAGAGGGTTTGCCCAGTAGAATTCTTGCGAGCCGAACGCTGCGTTGAGTTGCGCGATCGGAATTAGGGAGACGTCGGTGGAGATGAGATAGGAGTCCCTCGTCCATTTGCGGTTGCGGAAGTCGGATGCGGTTGAGGCCATGGGTGATCGGTGCTTAGGCGAAGCACCTCTCTGAGATGAGATGAAGTAGGTCGTGAGGAACGAGTCCGAGCGGAGTAGTTGGTGATGTCTATTCCAGGACGAGGTTTTTAGATTTGAAAGAGATGTACGTGATATCGCGAATACTCATTGATATTGTATTTGGTAGATTATGAACTTAACTTCCAGTGATGTTTCGACACGCGTGACTCGGCTCTCATGTGTCTTGACTCAAACGCCGCGAGACCGAGTATTCGTGTAGCTGTAAGTGAACCCAGCTACTCTTGCCGGGTCACAGCTTCTCTGCGAAATCATCTGATGGGACATGATTGGTCGCATCGTCGCGCCCTGCGGTTGACCAAAGTTCGAGGGCGTATCCGGCGTATTCTGTATTCTCTCCACATCGAGATAACCTCCCCTCCCTTGTGTGCTGTGATGAGGCTGTCCAATCTCACCGATTGCGCGTGCGCTCACGCCATCAGGTGAAACAGCGTTCCAAGCTCCGCAATCGCCGTCTACCGCTTCGTTTTGACCTGATATCCTAAATACTATCCAAGTGTACGCCGGGTGCTGCCGCCGTGCCTTGCTTGGCCTCTCTCGTTGACTGAAACCATGCCATCCAACTCGCGACAGACCTCAGGAGCGAGGAATGTAAGAAAATATTTTGCGACAAGTACCATTAAAGTCTCGCAGCAGATGCACTTTATTCAAAGCCTCGACATTAGCCTTATCTTACCATTTGTTATTTCTTCGAAAGTCGTTTTCCAAAGTCGTCTTCGACTGAGATAGTATTGTGGCTTGAGCCTCGTTGGTCATTGACTGTCAGACTGTTCTCTCTCCTGACAACTAGATTTGTCTACATGATATTCGCAGGGGCGATATGATGTATCATCCTCATAAAATGTCCAAAACACTGGAATTGCACGAATGCCCTCGCTATTTTAATCTAATGGCGCACCTTCACTCGATGGGTCTTTCACGTGGTCGGCGGGCGGCGGCGTTAAAGACGGCTCATCCGCCCATCGGCAGCAAGGACCGGGGAGAACCCGGTCTTGAAGACCATGACGCTGCCCGGCACGATTGGGTCACTGACGACAACGACCATCAAACGGAATAGGATTCACGATGGAGAGCCAAATCTGGGCCGTTGATCTGATATCTTGAGGCTCTATGCTTTTGCCGTTCGGCAAGCTAGAGGCGATGAGCCCTGCTGGAGAACCGACGTACGTAGCCACCGAGTTTTACAAACGCCTTTCGTCCTGCAACCCAGAAGACTTGCCCAGGTTCACGAACGCAGGGAACTCTGCCCGGCTACCATGAGTGCTTTCCTTACTGCAACTACCAAACCTAGCCTCCGTGATGGTGATGTGGGCTGTTCACCCCAGCATTCTCCAATTCGCAAGAAGGGCTCCCACCAACTGGTTTAAACCTAGAGATCATCCAACCCCAAGACCACCGGCCCTCAGCGGCCAGATGCGATCCAATGGTGAAATGGAACACGACGTTCAGGCTAAATGCGTCGTGGGAATGCCCGTCCATGAACGGGACCGATCCCTGTACCGTCGTATTTGGCGTGCGGAGAAACGCGGGGTGCGGAGGGCCTGGAGGCTTTTCACCCGAGATTTGCCCCCATCGACGATTAACCTGCAAAAGCCGAGAGGAGCAAGCTGCAGAGCTTAGCGGCGCAGGTCCTGCTCAATATTCTCTTCCCCGGCTTGTGGTACTCCGATGCAACGAGGACACTCGGAATTACGTCAAATCGAGAATGCCGGTGGGATCCGTCCAGCTATGGCGGGAGTGCCATATAAGAGCCCGGCGCCTTGAGGCGTGTGTTCTCACCAATGGCCAAGCATCGGTCGTCCAAAATGTATTCCCGACGGCCGTTAACAGGCCCCGTATACGGGCTCTTGGTCTTGGGCTTCGTTCTCCTGCTCGTCTCGCGTCCTGCTGCGACGCTGAGCATCGGACGACGTCAAGACAACACCTCAATCCCGGCGGGCCGCGAGCGCGTCAGCATCAACAGGGGCTGGCGCTTCTGGCGCTCCGAGTTCAACCCGGACGGCATCATCTACGACCAGCGCTCCGATCTCGAGAACCTCACCGACGTCTACGTCCTGAAGCCCTGGATCCTCCCCTCGGCGAACGACTTCATCAACGACCCGGAGAAGCGCCACGAGCGTCCCAGCGGCGAGCCGGCCCGCAATGTGTCCTACGCGTCCGAGGGCTTCGACGATGGGTCTTGGGAGGCGGTGAACCTGCCCCATGACTGGGCTATCAAGGGGCCTTTCTACACCGAGGAGGACCCCATCATTGGCGGCGGCATGGGTCGTTTGCCGGTGCATGGCGTCGGATGGTATCGCCGGAGCCTGACGGTGAACCCGGAGGACGAGGGCAAGTCCATCTACCTCGACGTCGACGGTGCCATGTCCTATGCCATGGTATGGCTCAATGGGTACCTGGTTGGAGGATGGCCTTACCCCTATAACTCCTTCCGCCTAGATCTTACCGCGCATCTCAAGCCCGGCGAGGACAATGTCCTAGCCATCCGCCTCGACAACCCGCCCGACTCGGCACGCTGGTACCCCGGTGGTGGCATCTACCGCAACGTCTGGCTGACCAAGGTCAGTCCCGTCCACGTCGGACAATGGGGAACATACATCGTCTCCGAGGACGTCTCCGCCGAGTCCGCGACTCTCGACCTCGTCGTCGAAGTCGAGAACACCGGTGAGACCGAGCAGGGCGTCGAGGTCTCGACCGACGTTCACGTACTCGACCCCGCGACTGGCGAGGCGGGAGACAAGGTCTCCTCTTTCCCTGCGTCCTCGGTTTCCATGCTGGGAGGTAGCAAAGAGTCCGTCACAGGCTCTTCAACCGTCTCGGACCCCCAGCTCTGGGGCCCGCCGCCAACCCAACAACCGCACCGCTACGTGGCTATCACGACCCTCTCGGTCAACGGCAAGGTCGTAGACACATACTCGACCCGCTTCGGCATCCGCTCCATAACATACGACCCCAACGAGGGCCTCCTCGTCAACGGCGAACACATCCGCATCCAGGGCGTGAACAACCACCACGACCTCGGCGCCATCGGCGCGGCCTTCAACACCCGCGCCGCCGAGCGCCAGCTCGAGATCCTGGTTGAGCTGGGCTGCAACGCCGTCCGCATGTCCCACAACCCGCCCGCCTCGGAGCTTCTCGAGCTGACGGACCGCATGGGCTTCGTCGTCATGGACGAGATCTTCGACTCGTGGTACCGCAACAAGACGGCCAACGACTTCCACCTCATCTTTCCGGACTGGCACGAGCCGGACCTGAGGGCCTTCATGCGCCGCGACAGGAACCACCCCTCGATCGTCATGTGGAGCTTCGGCAACGAGGTCTCGGAGCAGCAGATCGGCGACCCCGGCGCCGTGCCGGCCCTGGAGCTGCGCGCCATGGTCGAGGAGGAAGACCCGACGCGCCCGTCAACGGCGTCGCTGAACTACGCCAAGCCCAACATGTCGTTCCCGACGGCCATGGACGTCATCAGCCTGAACTACCAGGGCGAGGGCATCCGCGACACGCCCAACTACTCGAATCTGTCGGGTATCAGGACCCGGCCCCTCTCCGCCGACTTTCACGAGGCGTTCCCCGAGAAGATGATCCTCTCCAGCGAGACCGCTTCGACGCTCAGCACTCGTGGCTCTTACATTTTCCCGGTCACCGAGGACTCGGGGGGCCCGGTGAACGACACGTCCGGCGGCAACTCGACGACGATGCGCGTGAGCGGATACGAGCTCTACTCGGCCAACTTCGGCGCGTCCCCCGACAAGGTCTTTGCGGCGCAGGACGAGCACCCCTTCGTGGCGGGGGAGTTCGTCTGGACGGGCTGGGACTACCTCGGCGAGCCGACGCCGTACTACTCGGCGCGCAGCTCGTACTCGGGCATCATCGACCTCGCCGGCTTCAAGAAGGACAGGTTCTTCCTGTACCAGGCGCGCTGGCGACCGGACTTGAAGAGCGCCCACATCCTCCCGCACTGGAACTGGCCCGGCCGCGTCGGCGAGGCGACGCCCGTGCACGTCTTCGCCGCCGCCGACGAGGCGGAGCTGTTTCTCAACGGCGCGTCGCAGGGCCGGCGGACGAGGGCGGAGCACTCTTACCGCTTCCGCTGGGACGAGGTCAAGTACGCGCCCGGCGAACTCAGGGTCGTGACGTATAGGGACGGGGCCGAGTGGGCGACGGAGAGCGTGAGGACGGTCGGCGAGCCGGCGCGGCTGAGGGCCACGGCCGACCGCGCGACGATTGCCGCCGACGGCAGCGACCTCTCGTTCGTGACGGTGGAGGTTTTGGACGAGAACGGGGACTTTGTGAGATTTGCAGAGGACGACATCACGTTCGGCGTCAGCGGGCCCGGCGAGATCGTCGCGACGGACAACGGCGACCCGGCGGACCTGGTTGCGTTCCCGTCGCTCGAGAGGAAGGCTTTCGGCGGCCTTGCGCTTGCGATTGTGAGGTCTGAGGAGGGTGCTGCTGGCGAGATCACCATTACCGCTTCTGGCGAGGGCCTCGCGGATGCGGTGGTCACGATTAAAAGCCAGTAGATGGGAGTCCCAATGACTCCGAATGATGAATTGAAAAAAAAAAATCTCAACCCACCAGGATGTCGTCGCAATGATGAAATGAAGTGAGGAAACAATGATACACTTCTGAAAGTGAGTGAGACTTTGGTGGACGTCACGGAGCCAGGGAACAGCGACGCCGCGGCCAGCAGCTGAGGAAACAGTCTTATCCTTACAAGATGACAAGGAGAGGGGTGTTCAGACGGGAACCCTCGAACCAAGCAATCATCCTTGAAGATTGCTTGGATCCCGAGGAGATGGGACGAACCGTTCGTTCACCGTTCAACACGAGTCAAACCCACACGCCGTCAACGCCGCCGAGCCAAACTGTAGGGCTGAAGAGTCCTGCTCGGCATCGACTGCGGCGCCGGTCCCCGAGCTCGTCGTCTTCACAGCCTGTTGCCGGATCCCTCGTACTCCTCCTCGCACTCGTCCACACCGGCTCCAGCTTCTCAGAGACGGCGCGCCGCTCTGGTGACACCGGCCAAGATGAAACTTGGGAAACAACACACCCGCTGAAAATGCCTGAAAATAGCATATATAATGTACCCGAAGCTCGTATGCACAAGCCAGCTGCCCCATTTCAGCATGGGTTGGCCGGCACCAAGATCCCAGCAGCTGCAACTCTGTCCGTGTCGAGATTGCACTCGCCCCACCGGCCCTCTCTCCCTTTTTAGGAGGCGGAGATGATCGCTATGGTACTCAGCACGGGAGGAGGGATGAGGCATTGGAAGCGTTTAAAACCACTCAAGGTGTGGTGTCTCCGTCGTGACATCTTTCCTTGGGGTTTCTCCAGCTCAGATTAGTTCCCAAAAGAGGTTTCAGATCGCCGGTGTGTTTTTATGTGTGTCAACAAGATGTCGCTCGTCACTCGTTTCTTTTCAGCGGCAGCGGTCGCGTCGGTCGCGTCGGCTGCTGTGCTTGACCTGCCCATCATCGTGGACAACGGCTACGTGAGTTGAAGACCCAGTATCTCACGGAGGAAGAGGCGTAGGCGTGGCTGACCTTCATCAAACAGAGAACCGTCGAGCTCAACATCGGCACGCCTGCGAAGACTTTCCGCCTTCTATTCGATACGGGCAGCTCGTCCACGTGGGCCGTCGACAGCACTTGCAAGACTGAGTGCGCCAACCTGAGCGGGTGCGTCTCTCGTCCAGCCTTGGCTGTGTGTGCTTGTTTGTGTGGACTGACAGCTATTAGATACGATCGCGTCGGCTACGACATCAATAACTCCACCACGGGCAACCTCACCGGTGGCTACGCCGATATTCCCTACCTCGGAGGCCGCGTCGCTGGCCCCGCCGTCGACGAATTCTGGTCGGCAGGCGGCCTGACCTGGAACCAAGCTTTTATCGCCGCCAATGAGTCCAGCTGGGCGGCCCTCCCCGCGGACGGCTTCATGGGTCTCGGGTTCAGCTCCATCATCGCCGGTGGTGCGAACACCGTCGTCGAGACCCTCATGGCCGAGAACAACCTCGACGCTGCCAAGTTTGGCATTTACTACGGCACCGAGTTCACCAACACCAGTGGCAAGCCTGGCGACGGGGTTCTCACCCTGGGCGGCTCGCGAGAGGCTGACTACGTCGACGGCGACCTAATGACGATCCCCATCACCCGTATAAACGATGGGTATTATGATGTGTGGCGGTCGACCATGCTCAAGGTCAACGGTACCCGCACGGCCGCCGACGGTAGCATCGTCGAAACTGAAACGGATTTCGACATTGGCAACGTTGTTTTCGACACCGGCGCCGGATCGATCACGCTTCCCAAGGCCCAGAACGAAAAGGTTTATCAGTCCATCGGGATGAACTACACCGCCATCCTCAACGGCGAGCACATTCCCCTCTGCACCGAGTTCAACTCGACGTGGTCTTTCAAGTTCAGCTTCGGCGACTACCGCGATCCCCAGGTCGTCGAGATCACGGGCGAGCAGCTGCGCAGGCCAGGCTTCGCTAATAGGGAGGACGCCTGCTGGCCCCCCTTCCAGGATGGTGCGACGAGCAGGTTCACGCTCATTGGAACGCCTTTCCTGCGCAACTTCTACACCGTCTGGGACTACGGGTCTGCGGCGAACGAGACGGACATCTCGCGGTTCGATCCGAGGTTGTCCTTTGGCAAGTTGAAGGCCAAGACCAACTGAGATTGATGTCAGGGGTGGTTGAGTCGAAGAAGAAGAAGAAGAACCAGGTATCCCGTACTGGTTTCGATAGTATTTTGACAAGACGATAGCAGAAAAAGAGTTAGTAAAAACTTGGACATCCGTCAGAGTCCAACGATGACTGGCATTGTGATCGTGATGGACGAGATCTCGGATCGAACGTTGGTGGATGGCCATTCGATCCAAACCGGGCCACAGTCTGGACCCCTCCCATCGATCAGCCTCGTTTGTTTGAGCTTGAAGGGTGACGTGCCAACTTGATGGATGCCAGAACGGGATTGGTCTTCATGTTTGGCAGATCGGCCCAAGCTGAGGGCTTCCCATCAGTTCGTTGTGTGAGGGAGGGTCAGAAAGTGCAGAAAAGATGAGGTGCGCTAGGATGTTTGGGAGGCGCAAATGACGCTATCAGTGACGTCTTGGCTGCCGTGTCATTGGCTGCGCGAGGCACCTGGGACGCACTCGCCACGCCGACTAGCGAAGCAGATGCCCCGCCTGGACCGCAGCACAAGAAGAGACGGGAAGCGTGAAGTGTGGCTGAAAAAGCCTGGAACACGGGGAAAGAGATGCACGAACCGCTCAGTCTATCGTCACTGCTTTCTTGCACGTGTGAGTGGTGAAGGTGGTGACGGTAGTTGCGGGATATTATTTTGTTTTCTCGAAAGCGGTGGTTTTCTTCTTCAAGACACCTAATATCTACGCCATCATTCGACCTAAACACATCCCGTAAACCTCCTAGAATACTCACCTTTTCCGCTGCATAATACCACAAAACATCAATAACACCAAGCAAGGTAGAGGCTGTGTCGATTAGTCGGTCGTTCAAAATGACTCGGACCTTACTCCTCTGCTTCATCCACGGATTCAAGGTGAGAGCGACCTCTATCAGCCTGAGGTGTTTGTTCTAAGAAGCAGAGGCATGTCTGACCAGCCATAGGGGAACGATGATACGTTTCATGATTTTCCAGATGTAAGTCATGGATGGCATCGCCAAGGGGCCTCGTGGGCAGCCGCTCACTCTCATGCAGGACCTCAAACGGAAAGTCACCAAGCAGCTGCCGGACCACCACGTCCAGTCCATCGTCTATCCTAAATATGAGACCAAAGGAGAGCTGGCTGAGGCCACCGAGGCTTTCTTGTCATGGTATTCTTGAATAAAACCTTCCCCGTGATATTGCGTATGCATGGTCTGACCCGGTGCGCAGGCTGAAGGAGCAGGTGATGGACGTACGAAAAGCCACCGTAGAGAAACCATGGCCACCCAAGGATAGAGAGATTGGGGTCATTCTCGTCGCCCACTCTATGGGGCAAGTCTGTCTCATTGGTATTTTACGGCTCACAGACTAACGAGATGCAGAGGTTTCGTCGCAGCCGATGCCCTCTTCCTCGCCGTCAACGAGCGGGCCCAGTCCAACCCATCCGAAGATGACCCAATCTTCCCGCCGATTCAGGGTATTCTCACCTTCGACACACCTTACAATGGTCTCGCCCGCTCCATGTTCGTCTACGGCGCCTTTTCCAACTACCAAAAGGTCAGCGGCGTCTTCAACGTCATGACGGCCCTTTCTGCCGCTGCACCGGCAAGCCTCGCTCGTCTCGGCGCCAGACGCGCCGCGACCTCGGCCGTCGCTTCGACGGCACGCACCCCTGGATGGAAGACCTGGCAGCTCGTTGCCGTCCGCACAGGCACAGTCGGCGCCATCGCAGCCGGAGGCGTTGCTGCTTACGTCAACCGTGAAGCCATCATGAAGGGCCTCAAGAACCTAAACAAGGAGTCCGTGAAGGAGGGCTACCGCCAGAGCATGGACGCTCTTGGTCAGGGTCTCGCCTACATCAACCGCGGCAACGTCGGTCACTCGTTCGCCTGGCTCTCGGACCACTTCACGTTCGTCGGCGCCCTACTGAAGCAGAAAGAACTCAACCGCCGCCTGGAGCGTATGGGGGCGTTGACGGGTGTCGGCATCCACGACTTTTACGTTTCTCTCGGTGAGAACGGGTACTGGCAAGGTGGCTACTTCGTCCCCGAGCGAACCTTCTGCGCCGTGCCAGAGGAAAGCCACACCGCGTATTCCCTCTTTTCCCGTCAGGTCCTACGCAAGGTCGACGATGAGATCCAGGCACACATGAGCATGTTCGACCCAGAGAAGCACGAAGGCTATGAGAGGATGACGGACAAGGCTGCAGACCTCGTCATTGAATGGTTCAAGAGCGAGAAGCAAGTCGTCGATGATCCCAGGTTTCGAGAGCCGCCACCCGAGGAAGCCAAGGAAGACCACGAGGTCGAGGAGACGCTTGAGAAAGCCAAGTCGATCGAGGAGACTGAAATTCCCGACGACAAGGTCGACGAGAAGGATGCTTCCAAGTCAACCGACGAGCTCCCAGACGAATCTCCGATCGACATCGCGGCAGCTGCGTCACTCGTCCCGCTTCCTGAGGATGGCGAAGGCCAGCTCATTGGGGACGCAAGCACCGAGAACATGAACAGCGAGCAGAAGAGGACTTACATGCAGCACCTTTTCCAAGTCGCGCAGCAGACCGGGACTGATGTAAAAGGGTGGTGGCCCAGCAAGATACCCAACATGCCGAGCATGCCGAGCATGCCAAACATGCCTAACATGCCGTCCATGCCCAGAGTTCCCGCGTCGGTATCATCTTTGGGTCAGGTCTCGATGCCAAGCGTCAACATTTTTAGAAAAGGCACTCCTTCCCAGACTCAGGCTGGCAAGCAAGGGGCGGACAAGAAAGACGATGGCGAGAAGAGCGCGCCGGCGGAGGCATCTGGAGAAATGGAAAAGGCGACTAGCACCGAGAAGTCTGGAGACGATAGCGGCGTCGAGTTTGGATCAGAGCCGAAGGAAGTTGGTGCCACTGTTGGGAAAAAGGAATGAGGTCTCTAGATGTTGACGACGAGAACGATTCTTGATCCGGGTTTGACGAACGAGTACGCTGCTTCAGGGCGTGACCAGGTTATCAATGTAGGTTAGTGAATATGAAACGCGAAAAAAGTTGCAAAAGTGCGGAAAAGAGGTGCCATTATGTCCACCAAGTTGGGTGATACTTACTTACGTGTTCATCAATCTTATGAGCAGCCGCTACGGAAGGTAAACATATATAACGAAAAGCGGGAGGGAAGCTCGACATATCGCACCGCGCTGCTCCCCGTGTTCCCGACGACCAAGTGCGACGTGAGCTGGGCCACTGGCGGTGGTGATCCTGACGGGGGTCACGGGTGGTTCCGGAAGGGCTCTTCAGCGGGATGATGTCGGCATCCGGGTACCGCGGGCGGCGCGCCGACTTGGCGCAGTAGCCGCCACCGCCGTCCGAGTCGACGTTGGCGTAGTTGATGCGGCTGCGTTGGCTCGGGAAGACGTTCTGCGCCTGGCGGTGGCCGATGTCGACGTACGCCATGCGGGCCCAGTACGGGCGTCTGGAGTACTTGAACAGCAACAATGCTTGGACTGCAGTCAGTGCAAGCACTGGGTATCCCACAGCGGTGACTGATAATCTCTCCATTGTCCACTTTGCTCAGATCACGATGAAATCGCTTGGTGCGATTCTCACGGCGTCGGGAGGCATTGGCCAGATTTGCGGGTGGTGGTGTAGAAGAATTCGAGGCTCTTGCCCCAAACCCTCAGTGATCATGTCATTTGAGAACATGATTTGAATGGTAGATATTTATGGCGACACCTCAAAGTGCCCATCTTTGAAATAATCATGAAATGCGAGCGATTTCAGACCTTAACAAGAGATGCGTTGAGTCTGGTGGTATTGCTTGCCCGCATAATGCATCATCCGAATAACCGCCTCGCATTACCTCTTCTAACAGCTTTAGACTGTGCTGGGTTCTCAAAGGCCTCGTCAATCTCCTTGTCAAACCCGACAGCTCCAGCCAGCCCGGTAGCCCACGGAGTGAACGGAGTGTCTGAACCCCAGACGAGCTTCTCGTAGCTCACCCATCGTGATAGGGCTGGGATGGCCCAAGTTACCGGCCACGGTCCCGTCAGATCAAAGAAGAAGCTACGAGCAAGCGTTTCCTTGACTCCGTCTTCCGTTACATTGTTCTCTGGGAGACTGTAGCTGATGATTCGATCAATCGTAGGAACAAGACCGCCGCCTGCGTGCGGTATGATCCACTTGATTCGCGGGAAACGGGTCGGGACCTGAGAGTAGAACAGGTCTTGAAACGTACGGGCGCTGTCAAATGGAAAGTCCAGGTTGGGTGCTCGTTGCAAGCGCATCGAAGCGGGCCTGTTGAGGGCCTGCCATTCTTCCTGGCTGATTTCGGGATCGTCTCCGTCAATGTCATACTTGGCGTGGTTTGCCTCGGTGCATGGTGTCGTGGGGTGCTCGAAAATGGTGACGTTGAGCTCGTTCAGTGCCTTGAAGACCGGATCGAGATCAGGGTCACCCAAGTACGTCCCGTAGTAGTTCGACATGAAGACAAAACCATCGGGCTTCGGGTCCAGTTTCGTGAAGCAATACTCAATCTCTTTCAAGGACGCTTGCACATCGGGGAGGGGTAGAGAAGCGAAGAATCCAAACTTGTGCGGATATTTGGCTTTGACTTGCGAAGCGTACTCGTTGACTCGGCGGGCCAACTTGGTCGCGTTCTCGGTGGCGGCTTTGGACGGCACTGAGAGATACACGCCTGGACTTGAGATGGACAGGTAGGACTTGGCTATGTTCGCTCTTTCCATGAATTCGAGATGCGTTTCGGGATCCCATTCCTGCGGAACGTTAGTCGCGGCGATTTCAATATGCATCTCTTCGCATCGCAAACCGGGATTCCTGGCATTCCATCTGGGCCAGGCACATGTCCGGCGTCTCTGAGTGCCTGTGCATAAAACGCAGGTACGTAATGAGCGTGCGTGTCTATTTTCGCGGTCGAATTCTCAGCCGATACCACTGCAGCGGCCGACATGGCTACGCTCAAAGTATGAGTGACTTTCATCGCAGCAAGGAAATTCTGGGGGCGGTAGCGGTTGGATATGATGCGGGTTTACAGGCATGTGTGATGTGTGGGCGCTCTGGCCTTTGTACGCCGGCGGACAAAACATATCACGTCACACCGTCTTTCTCATTTCGATGTCTCGGACCAGTATGAGCCTATATACACGAAGAGCGATGTGTGATCAGGTGCGGCGACGAGTCATTCGGAAATCATGGAAACGGCCGGAGAAGCTTACTGGCGCTGAGACATGTCGTGCACTTATGTACTTGCTAGTCTAGGAAGGGAAGAGGAAGATCATCGGCTGAGACAATCAACGGCTGAAGGCGTGACGAGGCTGATTCCGCGTCATACTACTAAACAAAGCGCCGTCGCTTCGGTACCTAGCCAATGTCTAAACATGCCACATTTATCGATTGGTGTCTTGAAGACTTTCTAACTAGTTACTTGGCCTCGGAACGGATCGCCAAAACTTTCAACGCAAGGTGTCGGGGACGTTACAATACCGCATAGAATAGAAGGAAAATGCAAAAAAAACAACCAGCAGATGGAATAAGTATCTACTCATGAAGGCCCTTGGGAAATCCCTTGGTGTTTCTAGAAATCAAGAGGACCAGGTCATGTATTTATGATCATCGCGTTGGCATCGGAAATTTCAACGAGTATGTTAGCGTACACGAAACTACACGCACATGAAGACTTGGAAAGCAGCATTTCAGTCATTGATCGCGAGATTCCCCTAGTCGAAAACCACAACCACCTTATTCGCTTTCCCGGACCTAGCCAAAGCCAGTGCTTCCTTTGCCTGGCTGAACGGTATTCGATCGCTCACGATCTCCGCGTACTTCTCCCAGTCCTCGGCAATGTCATCTGTGACCTCGAAGATCTCTGTTGGATAGCTACAGAGGCAATCAGTAGTGTTTCCGCAGAACGAGAACCTGTAGGCGGGTCTTCGCTTACCCCATGCTAACATTACGGCTGCGGCTGATTCGACAAACACTGCTTTGCACTTCGTCTGATGACCGTTTGGTGCAACTATAGAACCCCTGCTAGGTCGCCCTGCATCCTCGACGACCCCGGCCGGCTCCGCAAGCGCCGGGAGTGCGGACTGCGCCCGGCCCCTCCTTCTCCCGCCCTCCAACCGCGGCTTCTCAAGCTTAAACTCCGTGATGCTGAGAAGGCCTTCCCCCAGGGGAGGACATCGATTCATGATGGCCCACAGTCTCTGTCTGCTTCTTCTTCCAGGGCGGAAGTTTTGGTCGCCGCTTTGGAGATCAGTGTCGTAGCCATCTGGAAATCCCTCGTGCGGCTCGACTTGCGCTATGTACTCAGTTAGTTCAGGATGGTCCCTTGTTTAATTACCCCACGATCTCCGCGCTTCTCCAGTCACACTCTTAATTTTCGACTTTGATAGGGTTGTTCGCCTTGCAACTCCATGAGCGACAGGCGAATTTATGACAAGTTCTGGCCAATTCCGTTAGAACAACAACGCAGCCTCCTTCAGCGATCTATAATTATCAAGAGTTTGGGGAGCAGTAATTGATGATGATGCTAAGGCAACGACACAGGAAGATCTTGCTTGTCTGGCCCTTATGTGTTCAATGTTCTTAATTGCCTGTGTTTGTCGTGTTTACACTACCTAACCTGACTATTAGCTCGGGCTAAAATGACGGGCTGAGACATGCAGAGCACCACTGGCGGTAAGCGTCGCTGTAACACTCGGCTGTCGGGAGGTTGCATCCCTACGTACGTCTTAGCTCAACCACTGCGCTGGAGCTCGCTTGTTTCTGGGGAAAGTTCCACAAGCTGAGGAGGTCGACCGATTGGCATATGATGGACTCTTTGAGGCTATCAAGTTTCACCTAAAATTGGGCTGGAGCAGACCTCAGCGTTGACGAAGCAAGAGACAACATCGAAGGTGTCAACAAGCACAGAACCCGAAGATTTTGGGTATTGGAACTCGCGAACAGGCTGATGTCGGGGACCCCGGAGACCGAATACTCAAGTGAGCAGACTCGCAACAACACGTGCTTGCCGACAACGGCTGAAGACTCATGACCCGGGTTTTCGGGCCTCTCTGGAAAGCACACGAAACTCAGAATAGACATTCAAAATCAAGCAAACTGTTGCACTCAAACTTTGGCGAACTTGGTGTATGACGTCGTCTATCGGCCGGTTGGAAACATCGCCGGCGAAGTCCATGATTCCATCAAATATACGCCTCGTCCCGACTAACATAGACCAACATGCCATCTGGTCTGATCCGAGAGACTGGACCAGCCGTCCTTGATAGTGCAGAGATATGCTGCGCCGCGTGCCCCTAACGAATCAGAGTGCCGGCTTACAAAATCATGATCGCCGCCAACCGGGCAGAAATCGTTCCACCAACAGTGTCACGCTGGCCAGAAAGCAGGGGAGAGATTCCCATCTGCCCGAACAAGTCCTGCCAATTCCAAGGCTGTCTTCAATGCTTCATAGGGGTCAGGACGAACCAACGGGGCATAGCGCGGGGGGAGAGCACCAGTCAGGAAAGGATCTCTATCTGGTATGGCTTGAACTTTGAAGGAGCCTTACGGACAGGGATTTCGGCGCCCCCACGAACACGAACCGGATTTGACAGCTGCTGGAAGTTTGACAGCGACCAGACCGCGCCATCGGGACGCAATCACACCACCATGCCGCCAAACTCGGTCAGATACCGCACCACCCTCGAACTATCAATAGCCAACCCACGGAAACCCAGTGATGCCAACCACACCACGCCCGGAATAAACAGGCAACGATGGTATTATAAATGCCTTTGCAACGGCTGCGATCATGGAACTGAATCTCAGATGCATTCCAGTCCAACATCGACCACACAAAAGCCACTTCAACTTCGGTAATCTACTCTTCAGCTCGGGCGCCCTACAGAGACACCACCACTATCAACCCACAACCTCATCGTCAACCGCGATCCACCAAACAACCTTCAAAATGGTCAACCAACTAGCCAGAATTCCCACCACCACCCCTGCCCTTGCCATATTTTTGCCTGCTGCCATCACAGTTGGCGTTGGTAAGTCTTGATGCCCTGATCACCTTCTTAAGAAAGTAGACTAACAGCGCTCTTCATCAGTCTCGGCCCTTGCCATGAACGTTCGATCCCAACTCAAGACCGAATCTCAGACCATGGATCGATTCTTCTCCAAGTACAAGAACCCCCAGAGCGAATCAGTCCGCCAGAAGGTCTTTGATGGCGCAGTCGAGGACCCCCGCAAGAGCTGGTTTAACATTCTGGGTTGGTGACTCTTTGAGGATTAGAGCGCAGAGAGAGGGATTCTGCAGCACTACACATCATTCGGCGTTTATTCAATTTTTTGGGGCTGAGATATCATGGGTCGGCGAAGGCTTCTTTCATCAGTTTAATATTAACATGCCGTCGCACTGAGCTTGCATGATAAGAGAGCAGGGGTGCAGGGGCGACCGATACGACTAGAAAGGGGCATGACACGGAACCAAGCATTCATACCAGCCGTACAATATCACCGTATCATCGCTGCCGAAATTCGAACGATTTAATCATAGAAATTCATAAAGAGAACTCCGTGACCAATCGCACTTGGCGATTTATGAGCGTTGTCGGAGCTGCGAAGTTCTTTCCCTCTTGGCTAGTGATGATTTGCAAAAAACCAAATACGTATTGCCTCAATTTGGACTGAAACGATGGTTACGTTAGAGCTGTTTATCTTTGCTGCGCTAACTCAGTACAGAAAATGGCTAGATAGCATGTTATACACGTCTCCAGCCGATTCATTTCCAAATGCTTCGTACATGAAGGTGTCGTTCATGCCAGCCAGGTCGTCCCCAAACATCTCAAGTTCAGTTTCCCCGGGGCTGGTTGCCCCGGTTAAGAGCCAGTGTCCCAGCTCTCAGTTGTTGAAGCAAAACCAGTCAGGTCGAATCCGGACTTCTTCAATCCCTGCACGCCTTTTCCGTCTGTTACAGACTGGTGGCTTGACGGAAAAGCCAACCCATAGGGTGCCGGACTGGCGCCGACCCCTGAGCTCCCATGTACGCTGGCTTGCTTGTTGCTATCCTGTTTTCGCTCTGCCCTCATACGCTCCGACATCTTTTCTGAACCCTGGCCAATGTGCTTGAGAATATGTTTCTCTGATGTCACGGCATGTGTCAAGACCATAACGATGTTTTCCAAAAGTCGTGAGACGTTGACGTACTCGATGTTCAAGCCCATGATGCTATCCCATTTGGTGGCGACCCTCATGGGGAAGACACTGGCAAAGGCGACCATGGTGTGGACGTACAGCGGCGTTCCGACTAGTGCCCTCCGCAAGTCCTCCTCCTCTTGTACCAGAGTCGGAATGCTCCAGGCCGCCGAGATGACCATGTTCGCGAATTCTGTCGGTTCGGTTGACAGCTTATCCGGGTTGACCAAGGCGCCGTGGATGGCGAGGGCATTGATCTGAAGCTTTGCGAAGTAGGATTAGAGGATGACTTCTTTGTTGGTGGACTGGCCATGCTCAGTCCTCCTTTCTTCTTTCATTCCTGTCCGATGTCGCCCAGGTATTGTGGCCATCAAGCGCTAAAAAGCAAACCAGCTTACCACATTGATGTGGTAGCAGCAAAAATCGCGATCCAAAGAAGCAGTCTCGAAGGGGCCAAGGAGTCGGCGAAATTGCCTTTGCCCTTTTGACCCGTTTCGAAGCCTTGATCTTCGCCGCCCAAGTACAGGGCGCCGAGATCCGTCAGGCCGCCCTCGTCGTCGAAAAGGGAGACGTCGTTGCCCGTCCAAGCGTTCGCCTCATCCTTGCGGAAGGCGCCGAACCATGCGTAGCCTTCGACATAATCGGCATCGTCCAGGAAAGCGAGACTCTGATTCATCATGGCCAGAGTCGCATCCGAGTCCTGCTGCGGCAGCGCCATCTCAGTGACCCAGTACTTCAGATCCGGTGAAGTCTCGTCGTAAAAGCTTCGCAGAGACCCAAGCCAGTTCTGGAGACCGACGGCGTCTCCATACCAGTGCACGGCGACAAAGTCCAAAGCACATCCGTTATCGTCAATGTCGTAGCAAGACTCGTTGAATTTGCGCAGCCATTCGAGTCCTTGCGGCGAGCCGGTGACGACGGGATGGCTGATGTTCCACTTTCGGGAATCCGAGTCCCGAAGCGAGACGATGTGCTCAATGTAAGCCTTTGCGGCATCTTCCGGTTCAATGCTGCTGCCGCCGGAGCCCGTGTCGCCGTCTGGCTCATTGAAGGCGAGGAGGTGGGTCGACGATTCGGGGAGGTTGTTGAGACGCGTAACCAGCTCCGAGTCCTCAGCGTCGCCCACGCCGTGAACAAGGGGAACAAAGGCGACGGAGTTGTTGAGTTGCTGGGCTGGCCATGTTGACCAGGTGTAATACCAGCTGATCAGGGAGTTCTCCGATGTCAAGATTTGAGCATCGGACTCGTGGTCGTCGCCTTGATATGCAAGACCACGTTTTGACGAGAGATCAGATTGGGCGAAGGCCAATGAAGCCGTTAGTGAGGCCAGAAGTATGCCGCTGCTCTGTCTCATATTGATACAGAGTTCGTCCAGCTGGAGGTGATTAGGTACGGTTCGTGGGGATGATCCTTGTGTGATGGGTGTAGGTGCAGCGATGGGATCGGATGCAACCGGCCGAAATTTTGCACTTCTCTCTGCAGACACACAGTCTGTACTTATCAGCTTTCACTCAAACATCAAAAAGTCCACCAAGCATGCAATTCCAAGCTAATTGCTCCCACAACATCTCAGTCATTGACCTCATTCGAGGCCATCATCAGCTTGGCGGGGGCGAGAGACGAAGATGACATCATGCTCCCTTGGCTGGACGCGGTCTTGGTTGGTGGTGAGTTGGCCAAGGGCAAACCCCATGTAAGCCACACCGCAACATCGTTAACGCCGACAGGGGCTTTGGACAGGGGCTTAGACCGGAATCACCCTCGAAGATGACTCGATTGGTTGGTGCCACATCGCGCAATTCCACACCGGAGGGTGCTCTGCCAAGTTCTAACTCTTTGCAAGCGCCAAATTTTAGGTCTGTGTCGTCGAAGTCACGGGAGGTGGAAAGACAAGGAGCGCTGGCCATTGCAATCATGCATGTGTGTCCTAGACATCCTCCCAGTTGATTGCAAAGCTCTGCGCTTTGAGTAGACTCATCTCTCTTTCTTGTCAGCCTCCGGCTGCGTCATAATAAATTAAGGCGCTTCCGGCGATAAATGCGGCTGTGGCCGGGATCCGCTCGGAAGATGGCGGATCCAAAGATCCACAAAAACGGGAGCGCCCTCGCTCCGTGCCGCCCCGCACTTACGGCGTTATCGCCGATCGACATCAATAACGACCTCGAAACCAGGAGTAACGAGAAGTAATTTGCGTGGTATTTCGGGAATAAACGTCCCGTGTACAGCGTCGAAAACTCAATTACCGAGTTGGAAAAGCCGACACGCAACAGAAGGACCGCCAGGCGAAGCATGAGCAGAACCAACACCCTCCGCAAGTACAACAGATCACGCGGGTTGATAAGCAGCATAGAAGCAGCCGACGCGTTTTCTCAGACCGTCCTCTTCCTTCAAATTCTTACCTGGGTAGTGGATTTTATCCCACGGTCCCTGCACGACGCATTCGCCACTAAAAGTCCAGTGGCCGCATTAGAGAAGACTAGAACCGCAGTACAGATCGAAGATATGTGAACTCACCCGGAGGAACTCACCCGGAGAGATATACCTTCACACCTGGGTCTGGTCCGACGGAGACGATGTTGATTACCCACCATCCCTCCGGAAAGATCTCATGGTACTCTGGGTAGCACCCCCAGAAACATTTGCCTTTGAAGTCGTCTTGATCACAGAAGTAGACACCACAGCATAGCTCAGTCCTGTTGTCTTTGTTGATTCTCGTCTTCTGACGGATTCCTTGATTCCTGATAATTGGACTTCGCTTCGTCAGTCCCATTGCCTTCAGCTCTTCAACTTGTAACGTGAGGTTGGCATAGGATCCAGGTCCGATTGAGAAAACTGCCTTGCTGTGACTGGCGACCGTGAGGACGCAAGTACACAGCACGAGGAACCATTCCAGCAGTTTTAACGTGCTTCTAGTCGTGGCCATGCTGTCCAGTTGACCCTTGAGATTCGTGACCGTTGATACCAGGCTCCAGCGCGGACTTCCTCGGTAAGATACGAAATGGATCTGCTGCAAAATGAAAATGCTGATGTTTTTCTTTCTAGGGAAGAGCCCGGGTTTTTCAAGCAAAGATTCCCGATATACATCGGGTAGAAAGGGTGATTGAAGACGAACATGGTGCTAGCGGTCGCTGTTTTGCAATCGCACGATTGAAGCCTGATTTATACAATGTTCTCGTTCTTTGTGATGCGCCGACCTGAGGGAAGCTGCGCATCGTTCGACTTGAGCCACCCCTTTTGTAATACTGACCTGGTCTTGCACGTGCCAAACTCAAAGATGGTTCGGCGTAGCCAAGAATGACAATCTGTGGCACTCAGTCGTCTGGCTAGATATCCCTGGAAATGAAGTTCGAGTCATTGGACCGGACCTAGTTGTCCATCCCTCGTTGATGCAGGATGAGCTAGAATTTACTCGGCCTGCTTGGCGACAGCATCACACAAAAGGGTCCGTTAGAGATGCGCAGGGGTACAGTCAAGCTCAGGGAGAAAGCCTTGCTTTCAGAGCAGAGCGTTGCTTTCTTCTTCTTGAAACATAGTGCTTTACGTTGACACTGGAATGACTGTCATCAGACTGCACAACGTGAGATGCATGTACGATGCAATGCATGCATGCAAACAACTCAAGTCATACACGGAGCGTCATTGCAAGAAGCGTGCAGTGCTCTTATTCAAAAACGAAATCCTCCGTTGCGCCGAGGCAATACATCGACCAGCAGTGGGCACTTCGCGAGTATCATTTAGAGCCTGAGAGAATGGCCCTCTGTGACCTGCTGCCTTTTCGGCCCTGATCTTTCCAGAGTTGTGACATGCTTCAATTCAAGCATGGATGATGATGATGGTTTTATGAAATTCTGTGCCGTCTGTTTTCGTGCATCGCCCGCGCTACAAACCCCCGATTGGCTAGCAGTTCAAAAGCTATGCGCAGTCAATACGATAGTCACGCTGACCAAGTCCTCCCTGCCTTTTCCAGCTTATTAGCTACTTAGTCCTGCCATTCCCGAGTTCAAGGGGCGCCCCGCCCTAGTATAGGTTGCCCTTGCTCTTCTCGGCCTCGGCAAGCTTGGGATTCGCTGTCTGGGCTTGTTAAACGCTTTGATCTCGGCGTTCAATTTCTGGGCTTGCTGAGCAAGAGTCTTTCCATGCTCTTATTTTCGTCGAAATGGGGCAGTCGAAGGTATTATGTTTGGATCAGCAGCACCACCCCTGCGCAGATCTTGGGTATTGTTCTGGTAAAAGTCATTACGACAAGCAGAGCCTTTGTCACACAAGACAAGGGCGGATCCGGTGTGGTTGACTGACGTGTAAAAAATAGAATCGGCCGGAGGGGGGTTGGAACCGAGTCCCCAGGTAGCATGTTTGGTCTTAGAATGCGAAGATCCCATCTTCGTAATAGTGTAGTGAAAAGGGCAGAAGATTCAAGTTGTTTCAATTCACTGCTGTCAATAGTTAGCATATTTGCTTTTCCTGCAAGCGCGCGTATAGAAATTATTATGTGAGTTAGTCCTTTCAATCATATTGGTTTAACCTGATCCCAAGTGTCTGTATCACCTTAACCACACAATGACAAGAAGTCCTATAGTGCCACTGCGATTTCGGTAAGCTGCTGATGAAAGTCCTATCGGTTTGATGAGATAGCCAAGACTTACACGACGAATGGGGGACACTCATGAGTGTTGCCTTAGTACCCGAGTGGCCCAGGCCCTGAACGATCAAAGGTAGCAAAGTCGTGAAGGCAGTCACCGGAAGGACTGTGGTGATGTTACAGACCACTACCATAAGCTTCTCCCAATCCTTAGCTACGTCGATAAAGTCTCACTTCACTACGGCAGTGCTACCAATGTCGCCCTCCTCTTGTGTGTGCCGGCAAGGTCAATCTCCATGCGACGGATTGCGTGAGCTCTTTCTTCGATGGTAAGAAACCAAGCATTGAAAATTTTCTTTGGGAATTCAAAGAATTTGAGAATACCCAACAGGACCGTCACAGCGCCCTCGAAAAGAAAGACAACCTGCCAGCTATGGATTGAGTCCGAGCTTATCCTGAGAAGTTCGTATGCGAGAACCCCAGCAAAGGCTCCTGCAATGGAATACACCCCAGGAAACATGCCTACTCTGAAGCCAACATTGTACTTCGGGTAAAACGTAGACGTGTAGTACATGCCAATCTGCGTGAACACAAATTCGGCAGCACCAATCAAGAGACGAAGGACGATAAGGCTCTTGCTACCTCTGATGGCCGCATGACACATACAAAGACACCCCCCCCCCCGGGAGGATGAGCTACAGGCCGAGGAAGTATTTCACGCCAACTTGACGAGCCAAGATGACCATGAAAGGCTGGAAAGGTACGTAGGTAGCCGAGAAGAGAGAGTTTGGAATGTCGTCGGGAGAGAGATGAGCGTCTTTGACAAATGAACTCGTCGCAACGAAACCGGCATTCGTTTGGTCAATGCCGCAGAACTGAGCCGGGTCAGCAAGGTCCATATCAACTGAGAGGGCTATGAATAAGAAGTAGACTAACGATGAACTCAACTCCGAGAAGACTGACAACAATCAAGTCTAGTTTAAGATCTTTCTGTCTGGTCTTTTCTCATCGTCAGTTTTCGGTCGGTATTGATTTAAGCGTAGTTGAGAGACACCATTTTGCACGTTTTCGAGGTGCTCGGGATCGATGTCTATCTTGTCATACGTGTCGACTCATGTCTGGTGTCACGTTCTCGAATTTCGACAATCTTTTTTTGGAACGTAAAACTTGTCTCGAAAGGCAGCCGCTTTGATGTACGATTCGTACGTGTAATAGGAAGCCGGCGATGATGGATTGGGGCCATCGCGAAATGAACGCTTGCATCAAGTCTCATTCGTATTCTTCCCGACGCCAGATTATCCTGAGACTACCCCGACGCTAGTCCCCGGATTAGAAACAAAATAGCTTAACTCATCCTTCTCTTCTACTAACACTTAGCTTAATATAGAAATTAAGCAAGATCTAGGCTGATAACCTATTAAACATAAGGTAGGTGAATCAACTTTATTGAACTATTTAACCCTCTATAAGGGATAGGGGGATTTCCCTTTCTATATATATATATATATATATATATATATATATATGAATCTCATGATATTTCGGGTGGCTGGGCACCCTCAAGACGTCTCCTTCTAACACCTAGCGACACTCGGGGCATTCATCGACCACCTGTCAATTTCGACGCACCAGCTCATACTCCGGTCCGAACCGCACTGGAGCGCACAGTGAAGCCACCTCGCTTGAGGCGTCTGAGAGAGCCGCTAGAGAGACATGCAGAGGCAGAGCTTGCTCCTTTGCTTCTACGCGGCAGGGGAGATATTAGCGCTGAATTTGCGGCCAACTTCGTCGCTCGTATGGCGTCAAATGGCTGAATCTCGAAGCAGACGTGGCGCCTAGACTGGCCGTTACCGCAGTGAGTTGGCTCAACGCCTGGAGAATGCTGGACGGAGACACTGTCACAGCTAATTCAAGGAAGATGTACGTCATTGCCCAGAACCTGCTTGCATACCGGCGAATTCATCCCAGGGATCCAGAGGAAGATCCCGCCTCTTCGCTTCTGCTGGACAAGGATGCAGAAGAAAACCCACTTAGCGAGGAGCATCTGATGTACGCATCCTCTCATGTTCAATTCTCAGCGATACTGACAGCAAGCTAGCGGTTCCCTTCGCCAGTCATTAGTCGTAGGCGTGGTTGCGCCCCCGATTCTGATCGGAACCAATTGTGTTCACCTTTCGAAGGATAAAGGCCTCCAAGGCAAGCTGAGAAATGATAAGTCACTAATACCAGCTGCATTGGAAGAGTTATTAAGGCTGCATAGCCCCTAAAGGGGCTTCGCAAGGACGACTTCAAAAGATGTCCATCTACACGGCAAATCCATTCATCCAAATGAACCGATCACCCTGTGCTATACGGCTGCGAATCGTGATCCAGAAGTATTTGAAAAATCCGACGAGTTCATTCTCCACTGAGAAAACATTGCCGCACACATGGGTTTCGGCAGAGGTAGGCATCGATGTGCTGGGATGCCATTTTCGAGAATGTCAGTTGCCCAACGCAGATTGTACGAGGCTAAGATAATCTTGATGCAGAGCTCTTGAAATTGTTATTCGTGTTGTTTTGCGGAACACTAAAATTTTTGAGGTCGATGGGGAGTTACAATTCTCAAGAATGCCTGAGTTGGAAATCATCAGCTGTCCCATGAAGTTTCTTCAATAAACAAGAGCAGTACAACAAGTCTCTCGAGGCATCCAAGGTAGCTGTCGGTAGACTTTTAGATAGAAAGCTCCTATCCAGCTAGATAAGCAGGGCATCTGAGTGGAAAGAAGATTCTATAAGTCGCGCCATCAGAACAGTTGATTTCAAGTTAAATAAAGTCATTCTTCCAAGGATTAAATTCAATCAACACTTGATTATGATATTACCAGCACGTCGAGAGCAGGAGGTTAGCCACATGCTTCCAATTTCGCCGACTAGTAGAAGCCACATTCGTGAATTGACGACTCAGGCCCTCCAGCCAAAATGGCATCCGTGCTGTGGTCATACAGGGTTCTTCATTCGAATGATCGGCTCGTAACCTCGTGGTTCAAAGAATGACCAAAACGTTGACGTCGTCCTTGGGTGGTTCTGATCACTTTCATTGCTGGTCGTTCGTTCGCATATTAAGCTACGCCGTGGTTAAATGTGGGAACAAGTCATGTGGGTGAAGTGGGAAACCGAGGAACACTCAAAAGTGGGTGAAATTGACGTCTCCCAGAAGTGGGAAAAGGGATACCCTTGTCAGTTCAGGCTCCGTAACCTAATTCCCGCCGACCGCTGGACGGTGGCAGATTTCTCGGGACATTTGCGGGGAAGCTGGGGAAAAGTCTTCTCTCAATTAACACATCCGGAACACCCAGAGGCACATATGTGGGAAACACATTGACGTGACCCAGATCAATGGCCGACGAATCCCGAGAGGTTGCCACCGTCGCTAAGTTCGAGTGTTCCTACTGCCGGCGGCGGTTCACTAAGAAGGAGCATCTGAAGGTACGGGCCCAAGTCATTGCGATCATCGCTACTGAGGTGCTGAATCCTATTCCAGAGACACGAAAGAGCCCGTAAGTCTGAGTCCCGCATACAAGAAATTCTTGGGTTGCTGCAGGGTTTCTTGCACGTTACTGCTAATTGGTTCAGAGTCTAATCTCCTTTGAAGACACCGGCTCACGGCCTTTCAAATGCGCTATATGCGATAGGAGCTTTTCCCGTGGCGATGTGCTCAACAGGCACGTCAAGGGCCACAACGAAGCTAGGAAATCTAGAGAAATCTCCAGTGGCCCAGCAAGTCAATCTGCGACTATTCAACCGCTACAAGCTCCTGGCGATAATCAGCCAGTGTCGACCATCGCCTCTCGTGGGGTTCCAGCACTTGAAGTTGCCAGCAATCCAAACTCTGGCAATGACAGCGCTCAGCATGTTGCATCTTCATCATTACTATGGCCGGATTCGGAGGAACTATTCCAAAGCCTCATGTCAGCTGATGGAATGAATTGGGATCATTCCATGCCTGGTCTCATCTTGGCCGCTTTCCCTCCTGGCCCTCACGACGAGCCATCGGCCGGCCTGAGCAGCACGACCAACGGAGACGAGCTTGCGGCAGCGGAAAATGGGCACAGGGCCGTTCAGACTGTCAATGGACTCCTAACTAATACGGTAAGCTCCAATGCCAATTGGTTATGCAGGTCAACCTCATCGAAGCCCAAAGCCATTGCTGATTGATATCATTGTTGAACAGCTCTTCAACGTCACGTCGCACCTAGAACTCTCAGACTTGACACCCCGTTTCTTGGACAGTAGTCTGCATATGTTTTTCACTAAATTTGTGCCCATCCTCCCCATCATTCATCGACCGACGTTTGTCTATCGAGATTGCTCTGCACCTCTGTTGCTCAACGCAATTGCACTAGGGTCGCTCTTCTTGGGAGCTGAAGATGCGACCGCCAAGGCAAGTCGCCAACTCAGAGCCTCTCGCTATGACTTCCGACTAACACAGACGGTTCATTCAGGGCGAGGCATTATGGAGGCTGGCCTATACTGCCATCGCGACGTCGTGGCCCGAAATGACAGGCCACAAGCGTGCGTACGATGCATGCAGCGGCGTTGAACTAGTCTTGACTGCACTTCTCAGTCAGATGTATGCGGCTCTATCTAGGGTGAGTGGCATTGACGCCATCTGTTGTTGTCCGTACTTCATAGTCTTACTGAACTTTCTCATCTCAGAATCCGACGCTGAGAATGACAAGCCAAACATTTTACGGTCTCAGCATGCATTGGGCGCAATACTGCGGCATGTATGATGTCGTCCCGAGCCGACTTGCAGTTCCTCAAATCCATGACCCAATTGAGCTCAAGATGCAAGCCTGGAGATCATGGGCTGCAAGAGAGACTCAATTGAGGACACTGCTCGGACTCTGTGTCATAGACGGCGTTGTGTCACAGTTCAGCGGGAACCTCGTCAACACTTCGTCGGCAACCAATTCTTTGCCACTGTCTGCTGACGAAAATGCCTTTGCAGCAGACACTGTGGACATGTGGATTCACGCCATGGCCGCCCGCATCGACGACAACAACAACCCGAGACCTGAACGATTCTCTGATCTGCACCACATGTTGGTTTCCGAGGGGAGCCAACCCAACCTCGCGTACTCTCTTCCTAGTTTACTCAACATCAGAACTGTTCTAGAGATCCTAGCATCTCTCACCATGGACTTCGAACGAACGAAAAGAGGCGCCGGATCCGCGCAGAAGCTGGCTGCGGTGAAGGCCATGGTGGCTCTCCGCCGACATATCTTACAAAGCACAAGCCTGACTGCCGCAGACAAGACCATAGGTCTCTTACGGTGGCATGCTGTTTGTCTCGACCTTGTGGTGAGTACGGCGCGCGGAGCACGTCGAATGTGCTATCACTACAACATAACGCAGCACATCTTTGGAGGCAATAAGCGAGAGGAACAAAGTCGGATCGATCCAGACAAGTGGACACGTGAGCTGCGTGCACGGAAATGTCTGCTGCATGCGCTTGAAATCCACAAGATCGCGTCCGAAGTTCCGCTTGGCATTATACACGACACATGCCTTCCTGGGGCTCTGTTCGCAGCCGCCACAACGTACAGCTCATTCGCTCTCCCGGGAGTGTCCAAGATTGCCGTGCCTGCTTCTGTTGACTGGGGTACGGTCATTCTGTGCGGACTGGATGATGCGTCGGAAATATCCATTGCTCAAGCATCGGATCAAGCCAGTGACGCCCTAGCGTTTTTGAACGATGTTGGAGATGCTCGAGCTACAGGCTGGGTGGTGCGGAATCTGGTATACGAATTGAGCGCAATCAGAATCCTTTTGCACAATCTGTCGCAGCATTGGGGTGTCACGCAAGAGATGGAAGAAGTGGTTGGGGCGTGGGAGGCGCGCTGTGTATGAGATCCGGGGTTATTGTGCAGTCTGTTTTGGTCCGTCGCAAAAGGGGAAGCTCAATCGTTGTAACAACGTCTGATATAGCTGTATTTACTAAGAGAGATTAAGAATATTACGATGCACCGTATGGCAAGACGTTGTCTATTATGAACTGGACAGGCTCTGATCGGTAGGTGTCCGACTCGCCCCAAGAATCGTATCCGTTGAATACGATAGAATTGGCCTCCTTGCCATATGGAGACCACTTGGGCAAACCCAGGTCTGTAACTCTTAGCAAATCACTGGTAGAAGCTAGGAGAAGGTCTACATACCACTAGTCCCGCTGTTGGGGTCTAGGTCACGAGCAAAGCTGAGCCATGCTACTGACATTTGATATGCGACGTTTTTATCTCATTTCTGGTTGGGGATCAAGTTTGAGAACACGTAAGGCTGCTCAACTCCGGTTCCGATACCCTCCGAGACGGCCGAGGTGTTGTATTGCAGGTGGTCAAATCTGAGCCTGTACACTGGAACGCCGTCTCTGGCAAGGTTCTGTGCAATCATGCGAGCGGGCCCAATTTGCACAATGTCTCCGAAGATAGAGCATGCCATCTTATCTAGTGTTCCAGAGCTGAAATTAGCAGTGCCAGTGTTGTACGGGCAACCCAATCGCGGATTAGTAAGGCACATATTGACAAGCTTTGTGACCGTCTCGTTTGGCAGCAACGCCGGGCGTAAGTATCCTTTGGCTATTTTGCTGCGTTTAGTTAGAATCGTCGGAACAAACAACTGCTGTGATCTAGTGCGCTCTTGCAGACTTGGTCAAAGAGTTGCTCAGTGGTGTTGATCCCCGTTAGAGCTGACGTAGTGCCCTCGTCCGTATTTGCTGTAGGTTCAAGTAAGTAGAACTTGCATTTCCGACCTCGAATAAGACTCAATGGTATCTTACTTCCAACGACGGTCGGTACTTTCAGATATTGCCCGGCGGGAAGCGCTCGCTGAATCGATATGCGGCTGAAGTCACCATCCACTGAGTCCTGACTGCCCCGTCGAAGATCCCACCTTCTCTCTGAAAATATCTACTGGCAGGCTTCCGATGCGGTCTAGTTTGTCCGAAGCACTTGCGTTTACCAAAGATGGAACATGTGGTGTTGGCGATAAGAGAAGCGGAGGTGTTCTGGAACGCCAGCGTATCGGGGGGTGTAAGCGGGAAGGCGCCGCTGCTTTCAAGCATCGCACCTCGAAAGAGCCCATCATCTCGTCCGCCGTATGTCATCATGTGGGAGTAGATGGACACAGCGCCGGCACTGGTCGTTGATTTAATACCTAGCACGCATTAAAAGGGTGCAAGACTTACGACTCGCCAGCCAGTCTGACTTTCTCTGGGTCTCCTTCAAAAGCGGCAATGTTGTCTTGGATGTATTTCAATGCAAGGCGTTTGTATAGCATTCCAATGTTGAGGAGCCGAAGTTCCGCCATCTCCTTGCCATTCAAGAAGCCGAAGGGACCCAGTCGGCAATTCTTGACGGCGTAGTCTCTTCAATAACTATGCGACACTTTTTTGGGTCAAAGCTGTGCGCTTACAAGGGAGACAAGAATGATAGACAGGATTTCCGATCGTAATCGTAGTGCCCTCGAATCTGGGATCGGCCTTTGCCAATTCTTTCAGCTAACACCCAAGAATATTCGGAAAATGCCAGGACGCACGCTTTACCGTACCCAGTGGTCAACCCGCCTCCGTATGGCCACCCCAACACGGGCAATAAAGCGTGAGTTGCAGGAGCCTCACTTGGTCTCCATATATTCTGAGACAAGCAATCTTCACTCGCATTGCCCTGGTCTCTCGATGAGTAACAAGAGGGACCGAAGGCATTACGCCGCATTAGCCTGAAGGACCTCCAATAACTTCCTCAGAGGCTCTGCCTACCCTAATCTCAAGCTACCGACAGGGGGCTCAGCGTGTCAAAGGTTTCCCACCTCCTGGGAATTTCCCACATAGTGTGACAACTGCTTGTCTTGGCAGTGGGTCAAAAGAGTTACTGCTGTCCGGCATGAAGGAACGGGAATTGAGGGAGAGATGATCTATCATCTGGTAACTGTTTAATAAGCGCTATGTTCATCTCAGAAATCCGGGCGTCGTCGAAAGCGTTACAAAAGCGAAATCGAGGCCCCTGCAACAACACAGAGTCTGACGGCCAAACGATAGGCTCAATAGCAGGACTAGGAACACCACGTAGGCTGGTCTACTAAGTTCTGGCACGTCATGTTCGTAAAAAAACATACTATTCCCTGAAGCGGGCGTTTCAGTTATTGGGTCAAAGGTTATGAAAATGTGAAATCGAAGGAATGAATCTACTCATGTTCGTGGAGGCACATATGCCGCCGTGTAATGTGACTGGCAGGAATATATTCACAGGAGAAAATGGAATTTCGGATATGATGTGGTTGTGTAACAAGAAAATCGTCATAGTAATAAGCCGGACCACTCAGTCCTAATCCTACCGCCGCCTCACTGAATAGGGGTGACCTTGATGTTGTCCAAGTCCTTGAACACCACATCGTTCACCCCGACGGCCTTCGGGCCATCTCCAGTGAACCAAGCCTTCGCGGTTTCGTTACCGCGAAGCATCCATTCCAGGATATGAGTACCAACGATGGCAGGTATGCCACCGTTGGGTGCGTCAAACGCAGCACTGTGGCCAAGGGCGTGGGTACCCTTCCACGCAGGTGTTCCCGCAGGAAGGACTGAGTAGTCACGCTCGCCCTAGTAAAGCTTGGGGTCAATGTCTCGTCGACGTCAAAAGGGAAGCAAGAACCACGAACGTTTGAGTAAGCCACATCACCAGGTCCGCCAAGCGTGTAAAAGACAGGCTTCTTGAGGTTTCCGGCGACGGCCTTACTTGCGTCCACGCTATATTGGCCACTGTTGAAGATCCCGATGTGACTGACACGAGAGTCGTTCAAGCCGGCGGTGTAGGACTCGAGGCCTCCGCAACTCTGGCCCCAGACTCCGATGCGGGAAGCATCAATGTGCTTCCAGTCCCCCTTACCTGCGTTGGCCTGCACCCAATCTATGGCAGCAGTCATCGCGGCGGGGTTTTGCCCAGATGCGTTGGGTTCCACGTATGTCTCAGGATCGACATAAGCTGGTCCGGTAGCGATTGCGAATGCGCCGTGAGACGCAACTTCTCCTAGGAAGCCTCGGAACGCGAGGCCAACTGCGATCGCTGGTTAGTTGAGAGATTACTCTTTGCTTTTCATGGAAGCAATCATCTTTTCCGACAACGTACTGTTTGCAAATTAGCTCAATAGTCTAGGAGAATGAGACGCAACTATTACCAAGGTTTGCAACCACCATTACCCCAAACGATCACAGGCAGTTTGAGGTTCGAACCAGCGGCCGACTCCAGGGGCTGATAGAAGCTGTGATTGGCAAGAGATTCTACCTCGAAGTAGTACTTTGGTAATGTCAGCTGCATGCCTGAGTAGGCCGTATTTTGACGACAGGCATACCGACTTGTAGGGTCCAGTGCCGCCGTACTGTCATCCTCATCTGTTAGTCCATGGACTGACTGCCCGTATTGTGACGAGTGCACGAACCGAGGGGCCATGGTCGGTTGCAACCACAGCTGCGACCAATGTGAGAGCAGCAAGAGACTTCATGGTACTTTGCGAAAAGTCGAAAACTGAACGCGGTTTGGTGTTTGGCGATAAAAAATTGCGACGAGCTCGGACGCATATCATATGTCATCTATCCATACTGAGTGGCTAAACACTGAACCATGACCTTGAGTTTCGGAGGTTAATGTCAACATCGGCACGTAACGTAGATTTAACTGCCCGCGACTCGTGTTTTGTGAACTAATTACTATCGAGGGTCGCTAGTACCCCGCATTAAAGCAAGATCTGCTAGGTACTGTGGCACATTGAAAGGAAATGACGCTCAGGGTTGCTTTTGATATGGATTCCTTACAACGAGACGAACACTTCAATCATGGTAGCTCGGCGTGAGCAAGTGGAAAAACGCTACGTCCTCTGTGAGACTCCCACTTTCCCACATTCTCCATCGAACAAGGACCCGCTCCGGCTAGCTCCCCGCGGGACCCCAGACCGTTCTCCCCGTCCCGAGGGCCCTGGAAATCGACTCCCGTTCATTGTTCAGACTTCACTAGTGTACACTACGACCCCTGAATGTTTGTCACGGCTGTATATCTGCGTCAGCCTACAATCTGCCTTATTCAGCAATAAGACTTGCAAATTGTTAGTGTTTACCCCCAGCAAACCGTCCTTAGATGCTAGTAAGGGTAAAGTCATAACTAGACAATCTTTCAGGGGGGATATTGTATGTACCGCATCCATCAAACTGGAAATAGGAAATAGGGCCCTTGACATATGGGGAAATATCCAAGGGTTCTTAAAGGACTCTTGGAAAGAGGCCCAGCCTCTTGGCTGCCATAGGTCTCATTCATTCAACACCCCAAGTCATTGTGATTGGTTCATCCGTTCTTTACCTGTCGCCATCACCGTGATAATGGTCCGCGACGGGCCGGGCGAGGCTAAGCCTATTTCAAAGGCCGGAATCAAGTATCAGAGATCAATACTGGGAGGCAAGAAGTGTTACATAGCTATAGATTAGTCTGGACCACCAACAACTTCGTCAAAATGCATTTTAGCTGACGATGGCTGCTCAAAGAGCTTGAACCGAAGGGTTTTGGACGAATGATTGATTCAAAATCTTGCGAGGCAATGATTTTACGTAAAAGTCGCTTTTCCACGACTGCTGACGTCCGAATCTGAGCAAAAAGGCACCTCGGCACACAACAGAAGGGCCGTGCAGTCATAATAGACCAGATCACTTGTTTCTCGCAGCCAAGACACAACTAAGTTGAACCAGGGAGCAAGCCCATATATAAATCCCCCCATCTGAACATTTTTGTAAGCACAGGTTAATTATCAAAACGCATTAGACGATAGAGTTCTGCTCTAACAAAGGTTGTTTCGATCCACGGGTCCCCGGTCCGGCTCGCGACAAAATCCTTTCTGGCGGGGCCTAGAACTAGGCATCCAGCCCGCAACCACCCCGATGTCCTTCCGTTCCGCCCCCGTGGATTCCCCGCAGCGGCGCGGGCACCTTCAGCTGCCTTCCGTCTGAATAAGTTTTGCGCTCCGCAATCGCTACCGTTGTCTGGCCGATATGGCCGCATACCCGGCATTTTTTGTTGAAGGCAGCCTCGCTGCGATGCATCCTTCTCTACCTTAGCCAACGGTGCGGTAAAGGTTTCCTAGTGGCCGACAGCTTCAATACCATGACACTCTTGCAAAACGGGAGACGGGTACGAAGTCGCCAACAAAATACACATTTCCTCCACTGTTCGATGCAGATGTTATCCGCTATTTCGAGAACTTACATAGTTCTCGCTTATTTACCGGCTGGTTGAGACGACTTGAGCGTAATTGCAGCCACCCAGTCAGTCGCTTAAGTCCACCCATTCTTCCAGTGCGTCTCACGGCTCGTTGAGGGTCAACACCGAGCTGACGCAGAGCATTCTTGGCAAGTGCATGAGATATACACGTATTGTCCTCCGGGAATGTCCAGATGAACGTGGGTTCGGACTTTTGATTCTGCGTCTGAGGCCGCACGTTTGTCTTCCTGCCAAGGGTCCTTAATAGCGACCTTAAGACCCGCTGCCCAGAGCCGCCATTACGGAGCGGACGAGATCATGAAGAAACAGCACCTTCGGGTCGTTAAAAAGCCCGATCCCATTCTATTAATAAACGGGCATAAACTCCTAAACGAGCAGGTAGTGAACCAGCCGAGTCAAGCTATTGCTAATCCATCGCGTCTATGTGGCTCGGCAAAGACCGCCGAGCCATCTACTCAATCTAAATTAGGAAGCAATTTCCAGAGTAAGGGGTCCGATCCACCTGGCACCGCCCGCACCGGCCGTCGCGCCCGGCTCGGGGTGCCCGGCCTGGTCCGTCACCAAATTGGGCATCACCCCCCCGTCCAGATCGGACACTCCGCCGGTCGAGGGGAGGAAAAAAAAAGGCATATCTAGCATTCCGAGTTCCGCCGTCGCGATGGTTTCGTCCATCATTCCGGAATCAGTAGTCAATCCTTTCTAATTCTCTTTATTGGTCACTCGTTTGTTAGTCTAAACCACCAGTCATTCCTTTTCACTATTGACGTTTTCAAAATGCGCGTCGCCGTCGTGTCTCTCGCTCTCTTTACGACGTTGGCGCTCGGCCAGGATGCGACACATGCGTGGCAGGCACCCGGTGCCAACGACCGTACGTCCGTAGTCTAGTCCCTCCAAGGAATAATCTCGAAAGCTGACAGCGACATGGAACCCATGGCTCCAGGCCGCTCCCCCTGCCCCCTCCTGAACAGTCTCGCGAACCACGGCTACCTCCCCCGCGACGGCAAAAACATTTCCGTCGACGGACTGATCGATGGCATGCACGCCGGCCTCAACCTCCGCGAGGACGCGAAGCTCTTCTTCCGGCTCCAGGGCAACAAAGCCGTCACGGCCTCGTCCACGGGCAACAAAGACACGTTCCACCTTAACGACCTCAACAAGCACGACCTGATCGAGCACGACGCCTCCCTGAGCCGCGCCGACCTCTACTCCGGCGATCACTGGTCCTTCAACCAGACCATCTTCGACGAGACAAAGTCCTACTGGCCCTCGCCGACAATCTCCATCAGCGACGCGGCCAGGGCGCTCGTGGCGAGGCAGAAGAGCGCGGAGAAGGTCAACCCCGAGTACAACCTGCCGCTCGACGGATACACGAACTCGCTGGGCCAGACGGCCATGTACTTGGGCCTGTTCGGGGACTACGACGACGGGAACGCGAATAGGTCTTGGGTGGAGTACTTCTTTGGTGAGTTCCGACGCACGAGCGACACTGGCTTTGGACATAACAGACGGTGCGGGTTACGTGATCAGTCGAATCCATTACTGACCAGGGGTTATTTTCTTCGAACAGAAAATGAAAGACTGCCTTTCGAGCTCGGCTGGACGCGAAGGTCCGACGACGACAAGATCCCGGCCACGGGCATTCTGGGCCTGACCACCAAGGTGGCCGTGCATTATTTGGCAGCCAAGATTGGCTTGTAATTAGAAATACTAGATCTGTCAAACAATCGTCAGACGGCCTCCAATGTGACTTCACCGGCTTGCGCGTTGGTATCTTGATTTGGGGTCCCAATGGCGGTGAAATCGACCTCGTTCCAACAGGTGACATTTCGAGTGCCCAGGGGGGGCTGGTAACCAACATTCGAGCTCGCCCGCCAGCTTCATCACCCTTGATGAATTTGTCGAAACTCAAATGCCCGGCGAGGGACTTTGTTGATGATCAAAACTCGAATCCAGTCCAGAATTGAAAAGCCTTTCTCCAAAAGCACCGTGCATCTAGGGAATCGAATGATTAGACTTTTGTCGACGACGGCACTGCCAAAAGCATTCAAGGCCATCGGGAGCCTACAGTCTCGTCACGTCGCATCCCACGAATCCACAAGGCGAACACAGTGACGAGATGGCATGTATCCGCACTTTTGGCCGTCGGCTGCCGGATGCCGGCTTCCTGGTGTGAGAAGCCCCCGTCTAGCTCTCGGGTGTCCGCCGCGCACAGGTGGGGCCCACGATGTGACGGAAATCCGGGCGCGGCATTGGCGGCTAGATGGGGGACCGGCCCCGGTCGACTGTTAGTCAAGAGACCAACATCTTGAGTATGGGGGTTGGCGACGGGCCGTTGGTCTTTGGTACGGTCGAGATTGTTACGCTGTTCTTGGTGTCAAAAAGATGGTTGGGAACGGGCCGGCGGTATAATGGCGATAAAACCCGAGGTCTCGCACTCGAGAGACGCCGGAGAAGAGGGTTTGATAGTAAGCAGCTGCATCCAAAGTTGTTTCCAGTATACTCGTCATTGTCTGCAAATTCGAACAAACTACAGGATGTCCACCCAGCAGGCCATCGCCGTGTTGGCACAGGCTGCCATCGCCCCTATCCTCTTGCATCTCCTCGCGCATCTTCTCAGTAGCAACCTTGCTAGTCATCCAGTGAAAGGGTATGTCTTATCACTAGAGCGTCTCCTCCTCGGCGAAAAGGTTCTCGTGCCATCCTCAAGCCCAATCTTGTCCGACGAGAGGAAACCGAAAGTTCTCCTCACCGGCGCAACCGGTTACGTGGGCGGCTCCGTTCTCCACGCGATCCTCTCGCATCCCTCTCTCACAACCACCTTCACCCCTTCAAACCCCATCACTATCCCCGTTCGCGGCAACGCAGACCGTCTCGCGAAGCTCACCGACGCCCATGGCCCTCGCCTGAAGCCAGTGCAGATCACATCCCTCGACGACATCCCCACCATAACCCGCCTCGCCTCTCAACACGACATCGTCATCAACGCCGGCTCGGGCTTCCATCCACCCTCGGCTGAAGCCCTTGTCCGCGGTCTGGCTCTTCGCAAGACACAGACCGAGGCACCGGTGTGGATGATCCACACCTCGGGCTGCTCCAACATTGCCGATAAGCCCATCACCGGTATCTCACGACCGGACGTCGAGTACGAGGACGCAAAGTCCGAACAAGCCTTTGCCTTCGAGGAGGCCGAGAATGTTCGTGACTGGTACCCGCAACGTGCTGCTGAGCTCGTCGTGCTGAAGACTGCGGAGGAGCTTGGTGTCAACGCGGCCAGCATCCAGGCTCCCTGCATCTTCGGCACCGGGTCGGGACTTTTCCAAAAAGCAGGCCTGATGATTCCCATCATGATGGGCTTCGTCCTCAGTCGAGGCTACGGCTTCAACGTTGGCGACGGCTCGGGCGTGATGGACTGGGTCCATGTATCCGATCTCGCCAACTTGTACGTCCTCTGCGTCTCAGATATCCTCCGACGTGGCGGACAAAACATCCCCACTGGCAAAAACGGCATCATCTTCCCGACCGTTGGGCGCACATTGACACTTGACATCGCGAAGAAATGCCTCGACGTTGCCTTTGCGACGGGCAACTTACCCAAGCAGGATGGTCCGCAGAGAAAGGAGATCCGTACGCTCACCATCCAAGAGGCTGCGGTGACGACAGCGGGTAACGCGGCTGTCGCGGAGATGGGCTGGGGTGGGCATCGAAAGACAAAAGGCACTGTTGCAAGGCAAAAACTTGGATGGAAGCCGATTTGTTTGGACGACGCGTGGGAGGAGGATTTTGAGACCGAGTTAAGAGCCGCGTTGAACGGGCAGCGCCAGGCTACGATCGCGGCATGCATAGCGGACACAAAGTAGGCTTGACGTTAGAATAGAAATTTCCTGATCGACCTCGCTACTACTGCACTTCGTTCTCGCTTAGCGTCTTACCTGTGTCATGTGCTCCCAATGGATTTGTCAGTTCTGGGCATGGGTAACACGGCGCCACGGTGTGACATGGTATGACATGATCGAAACTCTTCAAACCTCGATTATTTCCCTACCCGATCTATATACGTTATTTTTGTTTAATATGCACACAGGAAACAGCATTTAATACTATGGTATGAGTTCGTGGTAAAGTAAGCAGGAGTGCGCGCAACAGTCGCCAACAGTCGATCGTGGTCACTAAGACCGGTTGCTTCGATGTTGCCGGCCTTGTTCGCCCAGATATATTCAATGTTTGTGCAGCCATTATTTCAACCCTCCGAACTTGATGCACTTCTCGATCCATCCACGTCGAGGCGTTTGAGGCGGCGGCTGTGCATCTTCACGGGGCTGGTTCACGCCGCCGCCCCAGCTTCGCCAAGTACTCTCTGTCCTCTGCGTAGCCTCAGTGGGGGCCATCGAAACGCCGCGGTCACCATGCATCAACGGGGGAGGAGTCTCCGGCCAGAGAGGCTGAGGAGACCCTCCTTGGCCTTGCTGGGGAGGCCGCTGCTTCTCGTGTAGCGATAGGATGGAGTTGGTGTCGGACTGGTTGTCCGTGCCGTATCTGCTCGAGGTAGTATACCGGTTTTGGTTGGCATGCGGAGGAGCCAAACCAGAGTGTTGGCTCGACGAGCGATAGGCATCGGGCATAGCAGGCACAGGAGGGGCGTCAACGCTCTGAGCACTGGCCCCCATCGTGAGGTTTGAGTAGATGCTGCTACGGCCGGACAGGGGGTTTAACTTGAGTGGATGGTGGCGACGAATCCAACTGGCAAATGAGTTTCGGACGTTCGGCTGGTGAACAGGTGCAGGTTCGAGGATGGGAAGTTGACGGGATGGGTCATGTCTCATCTCGTCGAGATAGCCCTGCGGCGTGAGGGAATTGCGGTCGGAGCCGTATCCAGAATTTCCGTTTTCCGCCGCGAACGGAGCACCGATGAGTTCGGCCATGAGACTTGATGGGGCGGGGCGAACGGGTTGAGATGGGGGAGAGAACGTTGATGCCGGGTTCCAGTGGTGTCCATCCGCGAACATCGGTTGTTCATTCATCTTCCTGGCTTGACGACGTTTGCGGTATTTCAGGAACCACCATAGTCCCCAGCCTATGACCAGGAACAGTGCAGCAATAGCTGTCTCTCGGATCAGTAAATGTGCCATAAGCCGTCCGGTGAGATATGGGACGAGTATCGGCATCCCGAGTAACAAGGTTAGAACGTGACGTACCGATGGTTCCAAACGCAATGGCAGTCGGCGTCCATCCCACATCATCTGACCTGTCGTCTCCCAGGCCTGCTTGATTTCCTCCTCGCGTAGTGCCTCCGGTCGGGGCGGGAACTGGGCTGGTGGTGGTCGACAGGCTATTAGGGATGGCGGTAGGAAGGCTACGAGTGGTGCTAGACGACTGGGTAGTGCTAGAGACAGTGGGAAAAGTCGTCAGGCGAGGCTGCTCGCGTGGCGGTGCGCGAGTGGGTGCGGTAGGCTGAACAGAGGGCGTAAAGGACGTAGAAATTGTCGTCGTCACCTTCTCGGTGGGGTTTGCGGGAGCGAGGGCCGGAGGTGGCGGCGGTGGCGGCGGCGGAAGGGTGGTCTTTGGCGAGTGAGTTTTCGGTGATTGAGACTTGGGAACGCCGGGCGGGAGTGATGAATGATCCGCCGGTGAAGGGGAGTCTTCGCCATCCGACGAATAATCTCGGATTTCAATGCGCAAGTCGTCTCGTTGGTACCGCGGACGGCGAACGATGCGCCTACTCTCTCGTTAGTCTTCCGAGTCCGAGACCGTGCCTCCTTCGATTCCGCGGTCTTACCACCTCAGGAAACTTCTCGGCGCTGCTGCCTCCATTTTGTCACAGTGTCAGGCCTATGTTTCAAATGCGCAAACACCTCTATTGGAGAACTGATGATTAACCCAGATCGACGGTTGGAGGAACTGTAGTTTTGGTTTAGAAAAAGAATTTGAGAAATGGGGTGAGCAATACGTTGTAAGACGGACAGAAGCAGTCCAGCTGTAGTGACAGAATGAAAGAAAGTTACTGGGCACCGCCCGCGAAGAAAAGAACCTAAGAGGAAACAAGAAGCTTGAAGTCGAATAGGAAGCTTCACATCATCTTGGCCCCGAATCGACAAAAGGGGTTTGTGATGGAAGAAGGGGGGGTGACGTCCCTTTGTTTCGATGCAGAGATCGAGAGCCGAGGAGAGGGAAGAAGGAACAACGCTGTGGCAGACGAAGTAAGTGCCTGTGTGTATAACGTAAAGCGAGTACCATTCGTAACAAGATTTCTCATTCCTGGAAGACGCCAATTATTCAACAAGGGGGCCTCTAGGACGTCTAGACATGTTCCTTGCGTCCCAAAACCGCCGGTTGGTCTCATTCGTCTTCCCCTGTCACGTCCTGTCGTACTAGTTGTGTGCCCGTGCAGCCGCTATCTGTCATTGCGTCAGGAAGCGCTGCCGCGAACCACCTCACAACTTGGGATCAATGATCAATCTTGCTGAGCTTGCACTCCGTGTCGCAAAGTCGTGCAAGCGGAAACGAGAGGAAGGTTAGAGCGCACGAAGCGGGTTACAGGACGCGAGGCGCTGAAGGAGTGTTGGTGTTTCACAGTTTCAGACTCTTGCCAAGAATTCCCAAAAGGCGCTGGTGCGACACTCCTCTGGCTGGGGAGCCCCAGTCCCCCGCCAAGCCGACCCGCTGCCGTCGCTCTTCCGGGCCTCCGATTCGCTAGAGTCATACTGTCGAAGTGGGGGTGCCCAGTCGGAACGGGACCCACATTTATCCAAGGGGCCTCTCGGAAAGTGGAGACGGGACTGGGGCAAGACTCATCAGTCAGGGTTCATCGCCGCTCGCCAGTCCAAAGGTGAGAGTAGAAGTAGAAGAGTTTCAGATTATCTCCTCCCCCGCCGCCAACGCCTGACTCCTGAGAAGATCAGATCGGCGTTTCCGTCTTGAGCTTTTCTTGGTGACGGGGAGTACCCCTCTTCAGCCCCCCCCGGTCCCCTCTTCGGCACCCTCTTCAGCCTATTTAAATAAGTTCTAGGTCAGCTTCGCCATAACTGCACTTTTAGCCGTGGGCCACACTGAATAGAATATTATATAAGAAGAATAATATAGCGCGTTATATATTATTATTATTTACTTATAAAACTGGGCCTATTAGCCTCTATATTATTTTTACTTACTTATCTCGCCTAGCAGAGAAAGTTAAGGCCCTTTATACTATTATAGCTCAAATTATTAGTAGTACTACTATGAATTTAATAGGTATAAGGGCTCTATATGAAAATGTAGATACCGCCACACGCACTGCCCGAATAGGCTTAAGAGGGTGCCAAAGAGGGGTACTCGGTGATGGGGGAGCCGGGGCCTCAACGAGGCGTTTCCATCCTTCTGCCAATCAGCATCAGAGAGAAGTCCTTCCACCAGTTAGTTGGATTGGGAAGAAGCAGAGTCCGAATGGGAGACTGATGTCATGAACCTCCCCAGCTACCAGTCGCTCAAGAGCCAAAATACAAACCCCAAGGTTTCTTTAACGGGCATGGATCGGAAGGACTGCAAGCTTCTCTGCTCAGCGCCAAAGATCAAACCAGCCTTGAATTAATAGCGAGTCCACACTGATCCTCATCCAATCAAATTGCATCCAACCGGCCGTGCTCGCTCCGTCTCCTGTTCGAGATGTGCTTCCTTCTGCGCCTCGTGGCCTGATCTGTGAATGTTGGAGGGAGCTCATCCTCCCTGAGGTTGTGAATCAGGTAGCAATCATGGGTAGTCACTCGTCGTCGCCGCGGTGCAAGGAACCAACACTGCCTGCCAATCACCTTCTTGGCGCATGCTGGGTACGATAGGACGATGTTGGCTGGCTTCAACCACTGTATTAAAGGGGCGGAAGTTCAATCACTGTGAGGCTCAGCCACCTTGAGGCTCTGTTCTTCGGGAATCGCTACCCATTTACGAGAGTGGCTTAGCCATCTACTCGAGTAATAGTTAGTTACAGTCTGATTCTACAGACTTGGCTGCTCGTGTCGGGGAAGTGGGAAGTTCCGTTATCTATGATATATATACTATTTCAGAATACTACTCACTTATAAGGAGGAGACATCTCTATAGATAAGGAGAAGAACTTAATAATGAAAATAATAATATTAATATATAAATATTCAATATTTTAATTCTATTATTCCAATAATTAATGGTTTACAGCTTATATAAGTATATACTATACTATAAGCTACTATAGCTGTATAGAGCTATAGTAGAGCCACATAGGGCTGCTAGTGCTGTGGTGCTGCACCGCAATAGATAAAGAGAATAAAACTAATAGTAATAAGTAGGAGATTAATAATAATAAGAATAGAGTTATTATTATATTCTCTAAGCTAATTACCTCTAAGAGTGAGATTGCTATTAATAACTACTCTGTTTATTACTCTAAGAGCCTTATTTACTATTAATAAACTAAAGATATAACTTATTATATTTTTTAGTATTTCTTTAATATAAGCCTCTAAGTAGAGGTTGATTCTTATGTTAATAAGATCTTTAGTATTTATATCTATATTATTAATATCTCCTTTAATTTAGCTATCTATTATATTTAGAGTGCTTATAAGTATACTCTTACTACTATAGAGATTAGTAACCCCTATATCTACCTTCTTCCTTCTTAATCTATTATTTTTCTTATTTTTGTCTTCTATTATTTTAGTATATTTAGTTTAAAGATCTTAAGTAGTTTTACTCATTTTAGTTATGTTAACTTCGTATTCTTTATAGATATAGTTAGCTTCTACAGAATATATATTCTTAATAATAGTACTTACTCTTTTATTTATTATGTTAATAATAAGGCTATTAATCTCAATATTACCTCTAAGGCTCCTAAGGCTAATATAGCTATAAATATTAATAGCTTTTATAACTACTTTCTTATATACTACTAGCTTTAAATAGAATATAGCTACTTCCGGTACTATAAGTTAGAGTAATATTATTAACTACCTCCTTACTATTAAGAACTTCGTAGTTACAAAGTAGGTTTTAAGTAATAAAATTATTTAGTATAATATAAAGATTAATTAGGATATTAAGGCCTTTTATACTAAGATTATAACGCTCTTCGCCCTTATTACCACTTCCTAGAGCCCTATAGTACCTACTAGCGCTACTACTAGCTAGCCTATCTGCCTTATACCTAAGAAGCTTATACCTTCCAAAGCTCCTCCTTACTACTTTATTAAGGCCTATTCCCTCTAAGTATAAAGCTAATAATATTTCTAATAAATTTAATTTAATTATTTAAAGTATAGTAATTATATTTAAGGGTTAGAGGGTTTACAATCAGAATACTAAGCTACTTTCTTTACTACTTATAAGAATTAAAAGTCTTTGCAATGGGTTTACGATGTAAATACTTAACTATAGTATTGGTATAGAAACTTGAAAGTTTTTTCTTACTAATTATTATAATACTTAAATATATATATATATATATATATATATATATATATATATATATATTATACTTAATTCTAATATTCTTATAATAGTTCAAACTGACTTCATAGTTATTAAGAGTATATTTCTTTAAACTCTTATATAAAGGCTTGAATAGTATATTATACTAATTAACCTCGCAATACTTATTATTATTTATAATAACTACTATTACATTCTTAATTAAGCTAATATTTCAATTAATCTATGTACTTAGTACTAGTAACAGTACATAGATGTTACGGTCAGCTATCCGACAGTAGGGTTCTGCTAACAGAAGCTGAGGGATGACGCTAGGTTGACAGTGTGGTCTTGCTATGCTGT